>CM021104.1:190039957-190313668 GCA_007115665.2 Sequoiadendron giganteum | reverse complement strand
GAGAGAGGAGGAGAGTGGGAGAGTGAGAGGGAGAGGGAGAGTGGGAGGGAGAGAGGGAGGGAGAGTGAGAGAGAGGGATAGAGAGAGGGGAGAGTGAGAGGAGGGAGATAAAAGGGAGGGAGAGTGGGAAGGAGATAAGGGAGAGGTAGAGAGGGAGAGGAGAGAGGGAGAGGGAGGGAGAGGAGATAAAGGGAGAGAGGGTTTAGAGTTGAGGGAGAGGGAGAGGGAGAGGGAGAGAGAGAGGGAGAGTGAGAGGTAGAGGGAGAGAGGGAGAGATAGAGGGAGAGGGAGCCAGAAGGAGAGAGAGAGAGAGAGAGAGAGAGAGAGAGAGAGAGAGAGAGAGAGAGAGAGAGAGAAAGGGAAAGAGATAATATTTAAATATTTTATAAATTGATAATATATATATTTAAATATTTATGGATTAACTAAAATATTGAAATACAATATATTATATATTAAATGCATATTTCGGTAAGAGATTATCATAAAGTGCATATTAAATATATTACATTATAAACTTTATTGGATATTATATATATTAAATTATAAACTTATTGCATTTTTAAATAATATATTAAAGATTGTATAAATTGTTTTACAACTGATCTAAAAGATATCATATATCGAATTCAAATCCGATATAGGATTTGAATCGGATATCTGATTTGAATTGGATATCCGATTTGAATTGGATATCTGATATTCTGACACAAAATTTAATTCCTAGGGATTAGGCTCGGTATTAGGCTCGGGATTTGGTTCGGACCTGCCAATGCTAAAAAGTCAACACATAAAATGTGCTTAACAACTTACCTTTCTTTTCCAGACTTCGCCCATGTGGCTGACGACTTTTATTTTACCTAAAATTGATGAAATGAAAAGGGTTTGTAAAGGAGCTTCTCAACTTTCTATTAATATAGATTATATTTTACTTAGAATCTAATAAATAATTATTATATATTTTTTATTAGAATTACAACTAAAGTCTTGATTGATAGTCTAATAGAGAAACATCTATAGCTTTCAAATGATATCACATTCTATGCTTTACATACTATAGGATTAAAAAAAATTGAATTGCATTAAGTTTTGACCAAGTTAAGGTGGTCAGACATACGATTTTTTATATTTTTAAAAATTTGTAATAAAAAATCATAATTAATTATTTATTTGAAAAAAATTTACAAAAAAATATGCATCACATCCAGACATGAGTCCTCTACTTATATCTAAAATTTTATGATTTTATTATGGTTAGGGTGGTCAGAAAGACACCTACTTCTTATTTTTTCCTTGAAATTTTCACCAAATAGATTTTTTTTTAGAAAAATTAACCTAGTAGTTTAGAAACTACATTCAATTTTCCACAGATTCTATTGTTACATATTTTTGAAATAATATAGATAACCTATTCAAATTTTTATGTCAAGTTTCCCAACTCTAATTTTCTAAATTTTCATTGCCACTTAAGGGCCTATTTTTTCCATGATGGTCCTGCACATACCCTCCTTTCACTTAGGAAAACTTGATTGATCGATTCAATGATATTGATAAAGTTGTAAGACAAGTAGAAATAATGTAAATGATGTGGTTATGAATGATAAAAAAAAACTTGAAAAAAGTATGATGGGAAATGCAATGTGTTCCAAAGATGGTTGTCACTATACCAAAAGATCAACCTATTAATGCCCGATACAACTACCAGAGTTAATGAATCCAGGGGAGGCGGTTAAGCCATGTCATGATGATGGGGAGCCCTAAACCTCAAGAGCACTCTTTCTCTTCCCAAGACCTATTCTTTGGTTTTCTAAGGGTATTCCACTCTACCCTACTTAGGGATCACTCCTAAACCCCTAACTCCTTATAGGTCTCTCCACCAATTTCAAAATCTTCACCAACACTCCCATTCCACCACTAGGCTTCCTTGAGCTCCACACTGACCCAAATGTGTCCTAACCACTCCAGGGCTAGGGTAAGGTGGTCTTGTTGTTCTTTAGTTTTTTTTACTCCTCACTGATCCATCTCATTGGATTCTTTCACCTTTTCTCCATCACTTTCAAGAAATTCTCCTTTTTTGGCCTTATAGCCTTTTTGCCCCAATTAGGCCTCCTAAAACCCGTTTTCTTCACTTTTCTCTCAAACTGTCTTAACAACCCCCAATTTTTTTTGCAGATACTTCCTATTGGCTATCAAGGCTTCAATATTTTCTAGGTCTAAGGTTCTACAAGTTTCCGTACATAGGACTGTCCTCATACCCCCTAATTTCAAGGGTTTCTAGGGTTTTTAGCACCTTTTCTTCCTTTGAGGGCTTCAACGACCTTCTGAACTCTCCTCCTTGCACCCACATGTCTGGAATACATGTTTCCAGACTCTCATGCTATTTATTGGTGCAAACCAATCCATTCAGCAACTTTATTTACTGTTGTCCTCTCCAAGCCACTAGCCAAAATGCACTTGCACTCGCCTATTGTTTGATGAATTCAACTCTTCCCCTACAAACCAAGACTCCACACACCATATTTTCACTGTACAAACAGTCCCATAATTGATTCCAAGTGGCCATGGCAGCCTTTCCATGGGAATTCAAGTGGGGATCATTATTTCCAAAAATTGGCCTAAATCGGCTATAAGGCCAAAACTCCAAAAACTTGCAAAACAAAAAACAATTGAACTAAATGGATAATATAATGCATCACACAGTAAGTAAATAACACAATTGCAAGAATCAAAGCATTATACAAGTCCTTTCAATCCATTCTTGATTGGATGAAGGCTCAAACACAAATTTTCACCCAAAAGTTGCTAAATTCCACTCACATAATATGTGAGCTCCAAGTCTCAATTCGTGAAAATGAACTTCCAATCCAGGTATTAGGGTTTGGATGACCTTGTATAACTTTCCACCACATGTTAGGACCCTTGAGTTGGACTTAGAACAACATTAATGCTATTTTCCAAGTTTTAGGACAAATTGCCAAAATGCTCAAATTGTCAAGATTTACCTAGGAACTCATAAAGTTCCAGACTCTAAGCCAAACCTACTCTAACACACTCTCAAAAACAACCTAGGGAATTTATAACATAGTCCTTATTCCCTTGGTGGTTGGCTAGAACCACCTACAAGCCAAAAATCACTAAGATCTTCCAAAAGACCTTAAGGTGCTCCTGCACCATTCTCCCCCTGCAAAAAAGAAGTTAAGGAACCTATGGTGTCAGGAGCTCCTCACTAATTCTATGGTTCCTAAAGTCACCTTCTGCTATCCAATTAGCTTCTAATTCTGGTTGATGTTTCCACTTCACTAGGTGCTCCTTGTATGTCTTGTGCCTAGTCTTCTTCACCTTTGAGTCTAAAATCATGTCCACTTGTGGTCTGATCAGATCGGGTACCTTGAATCCTTCCACATCCTTACTGACCTCAGCACTATACTGTTCTTCATCCATTTCTGGTCCTTTATACTTCACCAAGTCTTTCACATTGAAGATAGGAGAAATAGACATCTCCTTGGGTAACTCCACCTTGTAAGCATTGGATCCATACTTAGCCAACACTTTACATGGCCCTATCCTTTTCATCTACAGCTTGCTTGGTATGCCTTTCTATAACCTTGCTTTGTTCAAGTATACCATCACCATATCACCTATCTCAAATTGTAATTCTTTTCTCCCTTCATCTCTTTTTGCCTTCAACTTTGATTAGGCTCTATCAATGTCTTCCTTACCTGCTCATGAACCTCTCTCATTGACTGAGCAAAATCATCAACATGTCCATTGATTCCTTCATAACCTTTCAGTTCTGTAAGCTCAAGTACACCCCTTGGATGTAAACCATAGACTATCTCAAATGGACTCTTACCCGTAGTCCTATTTGTGCTATCATTGTAAGCAAATTTTGCTTGTGGAATCACTTGCTCCCATCCTTGTCCATACTCCTTAGTTAAGCATCTCAACAAGTTCCCAAGTACCCTATTGATCACCTCTGCCTGTCCATCCATTTGTGGATGATATGCTAAGCTATGAGACAAGTTGGTTCCTAGCCTCTTCCAAAGAGTTTTCAAAAAATGCCCCATAAACTTCGCATCTCTGTCTACAACTATGCTCCTTGGTAACCCATGCATCCTCACTACTTCCTTAAAGAATAGGTGTGCAACCTGACTTGCATCATTTGTTGTCTTGCATGGGATAAAATGACTCATCTTTCTGAACCTGTCCACTACCACAAACACACTGTCAAAACCAATTGGTGTCCTAGGTAGCCCTACCATGAAGTCCATGCTTATGCATTCCCATGGTCTACTTGGGATGGGTAATGGATGATAAATACCCGCATTGGTTGATGTTCCCTTTGCCTTTTGACATACTCCACATTGTTTAACATACCTTCTTACATCTCTTTGCATTTTAGGCCACCTATAGAACCTCTCCACTAAGTCTAGTGTCTTGTTCAAACCAAAATGACCACTCAAACTGCCATTATGCTTTTCTTGGATTAGATTCTCCCTCATAGAACCTTTGGGAACACACAATTGCTTTCCCTTAAACAATAAACTATTTTGCAAGGTGTAATCAACATATTCACTATGAAAATGGTTCTCAAAATCAGTACATACCTTGTATATTTATGAGAAATCAGAATCTCCTTCATATAGATCTTTAAATCCTTCAACCCCTGTGCTTTGTAGCTGTATCTCTTGGACAGTAAGCAAAATCCTATTAAGAGAATCAACAACCTTGTTGTTAATCCCCTTCTTATGCTTGATGGTAAAGGTGTATGATTGCAAAAACTCGATCCACTTGATGTAACTTAAGGCCTGATTGTTGATGTATACCACAAATTCCTTTGGCAATAGGTAGTGCCTCCACTTCTTAAGAGCTTGCACCAAAGCATAAAGCTCTAAGTCATAGGATGAGTACCTAGACTTTGCTTCATTCAACCTTTCACTAAAGAATGCCACTAGCCTGCCTTCTTGGCTTAGAACAACCCCAACTGCTATGTTACTTACATCACATTCCACTATGAATGGTTTTTCAAATCTTGGTAAAACTAGGATAGGTTGGGTAGCTATCTCCCTCTTCAACGTTTCAAATCCTTCATTGGCTTCTTTGGTCCACACAAACTTAGTTTTCAGTCCTCCTTTGATGGTGTTAAGAACTAGTGCACAGATTTCACTAAACCTTCTCACAAACTTCCTATAGAATTGTGCCAATCCATGAAAACTCCTAACTTCAGTTCCTGTCTTGGGAGTAGGCCAACTAAGAATGGCTTCAACCTTGCTCTTGTCCATTTTCAAGTTCCGTTGAGACACTACAAATCCTAGGTAAACTAACTCTTGCTTCATGAACTCACTTTTCTCAAGATTTATGGTGAGCTTCTCTTCTTGAAGTTTCCTCAACACAAGTTCTAGGTGCTTCATATGTTCTTCTTTTGTTTTGCTGAAGATGAGGATATCATCTAGGTAGACAACCACAAAGACTCCTATAAAGTCCTTCAAGACCTCATTCATCACCCTCATAAAAGTGCTAGGTGCATTTGTAAGCCCAAATATCATCACCAACCACTCATATAACCCCTTTGTAGTTTTAAAAGCTGACTTCCATTCATCTCCCTCTTTCATCCTAATCTGATAATAACCATTTTTCAAATCAATTTTGGAATAGTACTTAGCACCTTCTAAACAATCCATTAGATCTTCTATTCTAGGAATAGAAAATCTATATCTAATAGTTATCCTATTGATTGACCTGGAATCAGTACACATTCTCCACTTATCTGCTTTTTTAGGTGCCAACACAACTGGAACAACACATGGAATTATGCTCTTTCTGATCAGCCCTTGATCTAAAATTTTTTGAACTTTCCTTGCTATCTCTTTGTTCTACTCTGGTGTCATCTTGTATGCAGCCTTGTTAGGTAGTGGTGCAGGAACACACCTTTGCTAACCTCCATTTTTGTTATTTTGGCTTGTACTTGACTCTAGCCAAGTCAGGAAGTTTGTTTGCTTTCAAGCCTTAGAAGGTCATTGTTTTTGTGGGCTAAGTGAGTTAGTCATTAGGACTAAGGTCACACTTTTAGCCATTGTTAGTAGTTTATGTTTTCTTAATGTTAGTTGTCTAGGGGAGATTAGAGTCTTAAAGTTGTTCTAAACACTTAATGTGGTTGTAAAGATGCCTTAAGGCCATTCAATGAGTTGGTTCCTCAGAATCTAGAGGGAATGGTGGTCCTAAGAAATAGGATCAAGGCATGAAGAAAGATGCCAAATTTTGTAAGGAAGTTAGCATGGCAACCTTGACAATTATTGTAATTGTTGCATGCAACTTGGTTGCCTTTGGATTCCCTTGAGAATAGGAAGTGGGAGATTGGCCAACAAGCCCTAGAATCATGGAGTGGGCATCTCATATGACCCAAGACTCGAATCTCATGTGGATTATGCAGTTATGTAATTTGTAATAAGTTTTGAAGTGAAATACAGAGCTCTGCAACAGTGTTTTTCAAGAAGAACTCAAGTTTTTGTGATGATAGAGATGCTAAATGGATTGAGAACCTGAATCTAGAGTTTGTTCTATATTCTATAGGATTATCTTAGTCTTTTTAATTCTATAAGCAAGTTGTTTTAGATTAGATATTTTGGTTAGTTAAATTGTTTTAGTTTAAGTTCTTACTGGTTCAGTCTTGACCAGTCGGTGCTTTCATGGCTCTCCCATGAAGTCTAGCCTTGGGAAACACCTAAGGATAGGTGGGAATGTTATGGGAGTCATTAGTGTACATAGGTTTAGGGTTAGGAAGTATGAAAGAGTGGAGATCTCTTTTAATCACTAGTCTCTAGGCGAGCAGACAGAGCCTGGTTAGAGGTCTAGGAATGTCATTGAAGATTTCTTATAGGGTAAGGAGGTACTGTACAGAACAGGTATAGGTTCAAGTAGGGTTTCACCTTAGCTCAACATTCTAGGTGGATTGAAGTCATGTCAATCATTTGGTTTATGATTTGAGCAAGTTACAAACAAGAATACAACTAGTCCTAGTAATTAGGCCTAATTGCCCTATTGTCCTAAGTTGTAGGAAGCTAGTGTACAGAAGTTGTCAGGCTAGAAGCCCCACTAAAACTTTTAAAACTTCCAAAAGCATATCCGAATCTGCCTTTAGATTTGTAGGGTCTTTGGGAAAGTTTAACAAAAATTGACAAAACAGGACTGGTAAAGAACACAAGAAAAATGCCTATTGAAGGTCTCAAGTGGTGAATCCTTGAACCCAGTAAGGATAGAATTAAAGAGCCTGCTAAAATGATTCAAATATGCAAGGTTATGATTACTTTCAATAGGATGGATGTCCTTGCAATGAAGAATGAGGTTTTTGAGAAGATAACACTTAGAGCTTTCTAAGTGAGGAAGAGGAATTGAACTTGTCAAATGGTGTTAGTCCTCCAAGGTGAAGCACAAGGGATAGAACTCTTAGAATAGAGTTAAGATTGGACTTAGTTAATCATCTAAGCCAATCAAGACCTAGAGGAGACTAGGTTCCTAGAAGAGACAAGCTAGGTCTCTTAGTTGCAGTGCAAGCAAGCCTTGGAACACTCACATCATATTGGTATCAGAGCCTATTTTGATTAGGCTTGTGGTGGATGTTGCAACCTACTAAATCAGTGGGAGAGAATACACTAGAGGAAGGCACAACCATGGTGACTAATGCTGAGTTAGCCAAAAAGGTAGAAGAATAAGAAGAAGACAACAAGTCATTGAGAGAAAGATTGGCTTGAATGGAACAACTCTTGGATGAAGTCCAAGAAAAGGTAGACAAGGTAAAGGAAAAAATTGATCAAAAGGAAGAGGAAGAAGCAAGGGAAAAGGAATTAGAGTTGGAGGAGGAAGCACCAACTCTTGACCCTGTTCTTCCTGAAGAGCCATTCTTAAAGGCACTAAAGGCATTGAGTGGCAAAGCTTTGGAAGGTGTGCCACTATTTAGTGGACAAATGGATCCAGATTCAGTTGTGGATTGGATAGACAACATTGAGAACCATTTTGAGTGTGATGGTATCTCAGAGGCACAAAAATTTATGGTGGCTAACTCTAGACTAAGAGGTTTAGCTCTTACTTGGTGGAAGTTTGTGCAAAACGAAAGAGAAAAGGATGGAAAAGGTCCTATAGTTACTTGGAGGGGCATGGTAAAAAAAGTGAAGCAAACCTACCTACCTGATGACTATGAAGTTCAGTTGCATAGAAGGAGACACAATCTAAGACAAAATGATTTAGATGTCCAAGCCTACACTGAGGAGTTTCAAAAGCTATGTTTGAGATCCAAAGTAGTAGAAGATGAAAGCATTAAGCTTGCAAGGTACTTGAATGGCCTCAAATGGTCTATTCAAGAGGAAATGAGTGTAGTAAACTTCAAAACCATTCGCCAATGCTATCAAATGGCCTTGAAGATAGAAGAGAAAAGCAAGAGAAAGAAAGACCAAACCTCTAAAGGTAAAGGTAAAAGCAAGGATAGTAGAGGACAAAGAGGTGGCTATGGTGGAAGAAGTTCTGAAACAAAAACTCAAGGAGATGTAAAATCCAGTGAGCAGCAAGAAGGGAGCTCAAGTAGAGGTGGTAGAGGAAGGAGTTCTAACTCTAGCTCAAGAGGAAGAAATGGTGGACAAGGAGGAAGAGGCAACTACTTTGCCAATATGAAATGCTATCATTGCACTCAAATGGGGCACCCTACCTATAGATGTCCAGAGAAAGGTGTTCTTCACATGGAGGTGACAAGAGAACTAACCTAGTTCATGAGGAATCAAATGCAATAGAGAAGCAATCTAAGGTTCCATTGAATTCTGAGGAAGGTGAGAACCTCATGATGAGGAGAACTTTGATCAAGGATCTGGTGAAAGAGAAGCCAAGCCAAAGGAGGTCTTTATTTAGGATAAAGTGCAAGATGATGGGAAAAGTATGTAGAGTCATCATTGACTCAGGTTCTACTGATAACATTGTGTCAGAGGAAGCAGTCAACAAACTAAAGTTGACAAGGATACCCCACACCAATCCTTAAAGGATCACTTGGCTCAATAAAGGACAACATGTGTTAGTGAATGAACAAGCATGGGTGGAGTTCTCAATTGGAAGGTATAAAGACAAAGTCTTGTGTGATGTGCTACCTATGGATGCATGTCATTTTCAACTAGGTAGACCATGGCAATTTGACCGTCAAGCCATACATGATGGAGGAAAAAATTCTTATTCTTTCAAGAAAGACAATGTGACCTTCAAAATACAATCACTGTTGGAAGATGCTGAGGTGAAGACAACAGGTCCAAATTTTCTTATGGTGGGTGAAAAATAATTCTTACAAGCCATGGAAGAGAATGAAGGAGTTGGTTATGCATTGGTGCTAAGACCAAGAGAGGGAGATGAAGGCAAGGTGACCAAGAAGACAGAGTTACCAAAGGAGATTCAAAGCATGTTGCAGACTTATCAAGGTATAGTGATGATGGACAACCATCAACCTTACCCCCTAAAAGAGCCATAAGTCATAGGATAGACCTTATCCCAGGAGCTACCCTTCCCAATAAAGCAGCTTACAAAATGAGGAAATTGCTAGGCAAGTACAAGAACTCCTAAACCAAGATTTCATTAGAAAGAGTATTAGTCCATGTGTCGTACCCACTGTCCTAGCACCTAAGAAAGGAGGAACTTGGAGGATTTTTACTAATTCAAGGGCTATTAATAGGATAACTATAAGGTATAGGTTCCCTATCCCTAGAATTGAAGACCTAATGGATTGTCTAGGTGAAGCTAAGTACTATAGCAAGATAGACTTGAAGAGTGGCTATCACCAAATTAGGATACATGAGGGAGATGAGTGGAAAACAACCTTCAAAATTAATGAGGGTCTATATGAGTGGCTTGTCATGCCATTTGGATTATCCAATGCCCCCTCCACATTCATGAGGCTCATGAATGAAGTTCTCAAAGACTACATAGGAAAATTTGTGGTAGTATATCTAGATGATATACTGATTTTTAGCAAGACAAGGAGTGAGCATCTAGAACATCTTGAGATTGTTTTCAAAAAGCTACATGAGGAGAAGCTGATGATCAACTTGGAGAAGTGTGAGTTCATCAAAACAGAGCTAGTGTACCTTGGATTTGTCCTATCACATGGCAATCTGAAAATGGACCAAAGCAAAGTGGAGGCTATCATGAATTGGCCTACTCCAAGGATAGCAACAGAGGTAAGGAGTTTTCATGGCCTTGCACAATATTATAGGAAATTTATAAGGCATTTTATTGCAATTTGTGCTCCTATGTTGGATACTATTAAGGGAGGCATGAAGACCATTTGTATGGAATGAGCATGCTAACAAGAGCTTTGAGTTGTTGAAGGAAAAGATATCTACCCAACCTGTTTTGGTGCTACCAAGCTTTGAGAAGCTTTTCACCATTGGGTGTGATGCTAGCAATGTGGCAATTGGGGCTGTTATATGCCAAGAGGGTAGACCGGTGGCTTTTAATTCAGAAAAGTTAAGTGAAGCCAAAAAGAAGTACTCTTCTTATGACCTTGAGCTATATGCATTGGTCCAAGCTCTAAGGAAGTGGAGGCATTACCTGCTCCCCAAGGAATTCATTGTGTATTCAGACAATCAAGCACTTAGTTTCTTGAATTCACAAGAAAAGTTGAGCCACAAGCACATGAAGTGGGTTGAGTATCTACAAGCTTACACCTTCAATATCAAGCACAAGAAAGGTGTCCTCAATAAAGTAGCAAATGCATTGTCAAGAAGGGCTCTCACAATTCAGGAAATACAGTTGAAGAGCATGGGAATAGGTCACTTCAAGGATCTGTATGCTGATGATGAAGATTTTGCAGACATTTATAAGTTATGTGTTGAATACAAGAACCATTTTCATAGTAAATATGTTGAGTATACTTTGAAAAGTGGTCTATTGTTTAAAGGGGATCAATTATGTGTTCCTAGAGGCTCCATTAGGGAGAACTTGATACAAGAAAAGCATAATGGTGCTTTGAGTGGTCACTTTGGGATCACTAAGACTCAAGAACATGTTCAAAGATTCTATTATTAGCCTAAGATGAATCTTGATGTTAGGAGGTATGTGGAAAGTTGTGTAGTATGTCAAAAGGCAAAGGGCACTTCTTCAAATGCAGGCCTTTACCAACCACTACCTATTCCTACTAGGCCATGGGAGTGTTTGAGTATGGATTTTGTAGTTGGGTTACCCAAGACAAGGCAAGGCATGGATAGTGTTTATGTGGTGGTGGACAGGTTCAAAAAGATGGCTCACTTTATACCATGTAAGACCACACATGATGCTAGTCAAATAGCCTCTCTCTTCCTCAAAGAGATAGTAAGAATCCATGGGTTACCTATCAGGACAGAGACACTAAATTCATGAGTCATTTTTGGAAGACTTTTTGGCAAAGGTTTGGCACTAATTTGTCCTTTGGATCAACCTACCATCCCCAAACTGATGGTCAGACCGAGGTTGTTAATAGAAGCCTTCAAAATCTACTGAGGTGTTTGACCAAGGAGTATGGGCAACAATGGGATCAGTTGATTGGGCAAGCTGAATATGCCTACAATGATACTATAAATAGATCCACAGGGAAGAGTCCCTTTGAAATAGTCTATGGACTACATCCTAGAGGAGTTTATGAGTTGAGAGATTTGAAGGATGGAGTGAAGGGAAGTGAATATGTTGATGACTTTGCTTATGCTATGCAGGAGATACATGATACAGTGAGGAAGACCTTTACAGAGAAAACCATCAAACATAAAACCAAGGTGGATGAGCATAGGAGAACAATACAAATCAAGACTTCAAAAGGGAGTTCCTCACAAGTTGCAAATGAAGAGGATAGGTGCTTGCCCTATCTTAGCTAAGTATGGTGATAATGCTTTCAAAGTTGAGCTACCGGATGACAGTGGACTGTCCCCTATCTTCAACATTGCAGACTTAGTTCATTATAAAGGACCACAACAAGACATGGATCAGAACCTTCATGAAGTGATCAAAGATGTGGAAGACCTACACTTACCTACTGCTACAGTCACATGAGCTAACAATATATTGGACATAAGGGTCTACAAACAGACTAGAACCAAAGCATACAAGGAACACTTGATCAAGAAACATGGTCAAGCTGATGTTGATGCAGTATGGATAAAGGAAGTAGAGTTCAAGAAGATGGGGATTGATCCAAACATCCTCAATCCAAGGGTGGATTGAAATTTCTGTTTTGGGGAGGACGGTGCAAGAGCACACCTTGTCTAACCTCCATTTTTGTTATTTTGGCTTGTACTTGACTCTAGCCAAGTCAGGAAGTTTGTTTGCTTTCAGGCCTTACAAGGTCATTGCTTTTGTGGGCTAAGTGAGTTAGTCATTAGGAATAAGGTCACACTTTTAGCCATTGTTAGTAGTTTATGTTTTCTTAATGTTAGTTGTCTAGGGGAGATTAGAGTCTTAAAGTTGTTCTAAACACTTAATGTGGTTGTAAAGATTCCTTAAGGCCATTCAATGAGTTGGTTCCTCATAATCTAGAGGGAATGGTGGTCCTAAGAAATAGGATCAAGGCATGAAGAAAGATGCCAAATGTTGTAAGGAAGTTAGCATGGCAACCTTGGCAATTATTATAATTGTTGCATGCAACTCGGTTGCCTTTGGATTCCATTGAGAATAGGAAGTGGGAGATTGGCCAACAAGCCCTAGAATCATAGAGTGGGCATCTAATATGACCCAAGACTCGAATCTCATGTGGATTATGCAGTTATGTAATTTGTAATTAGTTTTGAAGTGAAATATAGAGCTCTGCAACAATGTTTTTCAAGAAGAACTCGAGTTTTTGTAATGATAGAGATGCTAAATGGATTGAGAACCTGAATCTAGAGTTTGTTCTGTGTTCTATAGGATTATCTTAGTCTTTTTAATTCTATAAGCAAGTTGTTTTAGAGTAGATATTTTGGCTAGTTAAATTGTTTTAGTTTAAGTTCTTACTGGTTCAGTCTTGACCAGTCGGTCCTTTCATGGCTCCCCCATGAATTCTAGCCTTGGGAAACACCTAAGGATAGGTGGGGATGTTAGGGGAGTCATTAGTGTACATAGGTTTAGGGTTAGGAAGTATGAAAGAGTGGAGAGATCTTTTAATCAATAGTCTCTAGGCGAGCAGACAGAGCTCGGTTAGAGGTCTAGGAATGTCATTGAATATTTCTTGCAGGGTAAGGAGGTACTGTACGTAACAGGTATAGGTTCAAGTAGGGTTTCACCTTAGCTCAACATTCTAGGTGGATTGAAGTCATGTCAATCATTTGGTTTATGATTTGAGCAAGTCACAAACAAGAATATAGTCAATCCTAGTAATTAGGCCTAATTGCCCTAGTGTCTTAAGTTGTAGGAAGCTAGTGCATGGAAGTTGTCAGGCTAGAAGCCCCACTAAAAGTTTTAAAACTTCCAAAAGGGTATCCGAATCTGCCTTTAGATTTGTAGGGTCTTTGGGAAAGTTTAGCAAAAATTGACAAAATAGGACTAGTAAAGAATACAAGAAAAAGGCCTATTTAAGGTCTCAAGTGGTGAATCTTTGAACCTGGTAAGGATAGAATTGAAGAGCCTGCTAAAATGATTCAAATATGCAAGGTTATGATTACTTTCAACAAGATGGATTTCCTTGCAATGAAGAATGAGGTTTTTGAGAAGATAACACTTAGAGCTTTCTAAGTGAGGAAGAGGAATTGAACTTGTCAAATGGTGTTAGTCCTCCAAGGTGAAGCACAAGGGATAGAACTCTTAGAACATAGTTAAGATTGGACTTAGTTAATCATCTAATCCAATTAGGACCTAGAGGAGACTAGGTTCCTAGAAGAGACAAGCTAGGTCTCTTAGTTGCAGTGCAAGCAAGCCTTGGAACACTCACATCAGGTAGTGTTGCTCCTGGTATAAAGTCTATCTGATGAGTGATTGCTCTCTTGGGTGGTAGTGTAGCTGGTGTACCTTCACAAATGATGTCCGTAAAGTAATCCAATAGTCGCTTCACTTCTTCTTTCATAGGTAGCTAATTAGGTGACTCTTCTTCCTTTGGCTTCAACATAATTGCATAGACAACTCCTTCTTCCTCCTTGATGTCTTTTAGGAATTCCTTTCCACTCATCGAAAGGGCACTAGTTTCTGCCTTTTCCACTATGTTTTTTTCTAACAAAGACTGTATTTTGTAAGTCCCTCCATCCTTCTTGAATGAGTACTTATTCTCCTTGCCATGGTGTACTGCCTCCCTGTCATATTGCCATGGTCTACCAAGCAGTAGATGGCATGCATCCATTGGTAACACATCACATAGTATCCTATCATGATACTTTCCTATAGTAAACTCAACCCAAACTTGTTCATTGACTAGTATATTATGCCCCTTGTTCAACCAAGTAACCTTGTAAGGGCATACATGGGGTATCTTGATGAGTTTCAACTTATGTACTGCCTCCTCTGATATGACATTATCAGTAGACCCTGAATCTATGCTAACCTTACAAACATTTCCTAGTATCTTGTACTTGACTCTAAAAAGAGCTCTCCTTTGTTTGTGTTCATCCTCGGCAGGTGCTTTGATCAAGATCCTTCTTAACATGAGATTCTCACCTTTCTCTAAATCTAGACTCACCTCTAATTGTTTGGAGCAGTCCTCTTCTTGAACATAGTTGATCTTCCTCTCACTTTGTGAAGATGTTGGCTTGTCCGGACACCTATAAGATGGATGACCCAACTGTCCACAATTGTAGCATTTCATGGAAGCAAAATGAGAGCTTCTCCCAAAGCCTCCTAATTTTCCTCTTCCTCCATTGTTTCAGTTTCTACCTTTGTAACCCCCTCTACTATTTGACTCATGGGATTGTTCTCCAACCTTGGAATCACCTTGGTTTCTGTCCTCATTTCTTCTTCCACCCAAACCTCCTCTTTGTCCACCTCTAGAGTCTCTACCTCTTCCTTTACCTCTAGTATTGGAATCTTGTTTCTTTTTCAATTTCTCTTCCACCTTAATGGCCATTTGATAGAAGCTATGGAGGGTAGTAAGTGTGAAAAGACTCAACTCCTCTTGTATGCTCCATCTAAGACCATTTAGATACCTAGCAACCTTGATGCTTTCAACTTCTGGCACTCTAGATCTAAGGCTTAGCTTTTGGAACTCCTTTGTATATGCAGCTACATCTAGGTCTCTTTGTTTGAGATTTTGTCTATTCTTGTGCAATTGAATGTCATAGTCCTCAGGTAGATAGTTCTCCTTCACTTTAGCCACCATAGTTTTCCAATTTCCTATGGGTTTCTTGCCTTCCATCTCTCTTTATTCTTGTAGAAACTTCCACCAAGTTAATGCTTGTCCTCTTAAACTTGATTTGGCTATCTTCACCTTTTGGCTAATCTAATGCTTCACACAGTAAGTAAATAACACAATTGCAAGACTCAAAGCATTAGACCAGTCCTTTCAATCTATTCTTGATTGGATGAAGGCTCAAACACAAATTTTCAACCAAAAGTTATTGAATTCCACTCACACAATATGCTCTCCAAGTCTCAATTTGTGGAAATGAACTTCCAATCTAGGTATTATGGTTTGGATGACCTTATATACCTTTCTACCACGTGTTAGGACCCTTGAGTCGGACTTAGAACAACATTAATTTTATTTTCCAAGTTTTAGGACAAATTGTCAAGATTTGCTTAGGAACTTATAAAGTTCCAAACTCTAAGCCAAACCTACTCTAACACACTCTCAAAAACAACCTAGGGACTTTATAACATAGTCCTTATTCCCTTGGTGGTTGGCTAGAACCACCTACAAGCCAAAAATCACTAAGATCTTCCAAAAGACCTTAAGGTGCTCTTGCATCACATGAACCTGAGTGTTGCATTGCACAACACAAGGAGACCAAGGGTGCACACCTTGCAACAATCCCCCCACTAGCGCAAGCTAGGGGTTTGAACCCATAACCCAAGTTTTGATACCAATTATTTCAAATATGGTTGCAATTGCACCAAAAGATCGACCTGTTAATGCTCGCTACAACCACCAAAGTTAATGAATCCACGGGAGGCGGTTAAGCCATGCCATGAACTCGAGTATTGCATTGCACATCACAAGGAGATCAAGGGTGAACACCTTGCAACACAATGACCTACTACAAGAAGTGGGGTATTGGAATTTATTGATAAAATGGTCGAGTGAAAATGTAATAGCTAGTACAAATTCATGCTACGATAGGTGTATGGATTATTATGAGTGGAAAAAACACTAGTAGTGAGTGATTCCAAGTGATAAGGGGTAATATTGGATGATAAGTGAGCATTTAAATGGCCTAGGGGTGATGTTATTTACACATGTCCTAGGAAGACAACTAGAAAGTTTCGATGCCAAAGTTGATAGATAATAATCAATTGGAATTAAGACAGCCTAGGGCCAAAATTATATTTGAGTTTTAAAAAAGTAAGTCAATCTCACATGTGTAAACTTGATCGAGTTCAAGATAATACTTGTAATTTTGAACCTAGAATTATCTTAGCAAGAGTTAAATTCTCTTTCTAAATTTCAATTTAATTTTAAGATCTATGAAAACATCAAATCAATCACTTGGACCTTGAGGCACCGCCTAAAGAGAGGGTTGATATTGCCTTAAGTTCCTCGTTAGAGAAAAGTGGAAAAAAATATCTTACGATGTTAATTATATAGATTTTATATAAAGATAGATAAACTAGTTTTAAGATCAATGAAAACATCAAATCAATCAAAATCATATACTATAACTATACACTTAAAATACCCATACAAAATAATATAAAATTAAAACACTTAAACAAAATAATATAAAATGAAAGATAAAATAGAAAATATACACTTTTTACATTTACAAGATAAAACAAAATTTATAAATTTTATAATATTAAAATAATAGTTATATAGTTTACAAGACCCGACAATTAAGCGAATGGAATGCTAATAAGAAAAGAAAGAAAATGTTTACACACATCAACTACCTCGGAGTCATACAAAAAACATAAAAAGTAGTTGAAATGACTTTCAGGTAGATAACCTCCCCCATGTTGCTAAAAGTAGCCGTAGGGATAAAGAATTGAAAATAAAATGAAAAAATCAAACTAATTAATAAATTGTGTATAATCCTTTATTACAATTGGCCATTTTAAAAACTAAAAGCATGGGAGTCGATTAAAAATATAAAAAATTAGTTGAAAATAACTGAATTAGCAGAACATACCCAGGGATTTAAAAAACCCATCAAAATCTAGTTGAAAATAACCCGAATTTAATGAGTAGATTGAATAGTAAGTACATAAACATGCTCAGGTGTTGAGATATTTAGATAGAAAGGTTGGAAGACTGGATTTGGATACGTAACTAGGTGTTGTAATGTCCGCAAGAAATGGGAAAGCTGTCCTTTTCTCTGTGTTTGTTGGGTTGATGTATGTATATGTACAATGAATTTAAGCCTGCAGGCTTTTCAACTTCTGTGTCTCCTTGTGAATGGTGTGCATTCTCTTGTTTGGTACAACCATTCTCATGCCCACCCAATATTCTTTTCGGGAATGTCGCAGCCTCAACAGTACTCACCATAAGTAAAAGAAGAAGAGGAAAAGAATTGAAAGAACACCATGAAAACTTATGAGCAGGAGAGTTCATGGACGATGCAGGAGCTGGCCTTACTTATCAGCCTGTTTAAGTATAAGTTGAGGTCTCATGTTTGCAGTCAAGACCTGCAAACATGTGTGATATCTAAGTTGAACAGCAGAGAGATGGAGGTGATATGGGTATATGAATTCATGTACGTTATTAAGTAGCAGGGGTAGGTGTATAGGCATACATGGGAAAGGCCAGGCAATATATTGTTTTTTCTGTTAGTGTTTTACTGTAACCTGTTATAGAATATATTGTAGATGTAGGTGATTCTGCAATTGAGAGAAAAAAGTTTCTGAGCTGAAATTTGTGAAGACATCAACATAATCTTGGCTACTGCTTAGAATGCAGATGCATTATGAGGTTTACCTCATTGATTGAGATAATCATTATTGTAAGTTGTTGATGTGTGCATTTTGTATTGACTGTAAAACTGTTATTGAATTTCATACTATTAGCAAAGTGTATTATTATAAGATCTCTTGCAAAACTCATGAGATATGTTAATTTTAGTGGTAACAGATTTTCACAATCTATGAAGATTTGCTGAGAGTGTTTTTGGATTAGATTGTGTTTGCGTTTTTTGCATCAAGGTTTCAGTGATCTATCATCAGGATATGAAAGAGCATAAGAAGTAAAATGAATAGTTGCAGATCAAGAATTCAATAGGTTAAATTTTTTATGGATCATCAATAGAACTTTCTATTTGTTACTGGAACGTTCTACTATTGAACTACTGGCTCTCTTATTGAACCGCTCATAAAAGGTTTAGGTGTGGCTCATTGTCCAATCCCTTCCCTTGAACTATACTGCAAGTGTTCAGAGATCTAAATTTTATTGATCTGAGCTCGATATTCTGTTAAACTTTTCATGAGCCAACTATAAATTAACATAAAAATATATGCCATATTCTGAAGTGAGATTTTTCTGCAATTTAGCTTTTTCATTTCAATCAAATGCCCGATCTGAAATTTCAATCTTTAACCTTATAGTTGTCTGCCTTGGCAATGATAAGTTTATACTAATATCAGGATATCAACATATATATCATAATATCAACCTCGGTTGTGCTTATCTTGCACAGGTTTTAGCTGGGGGACATTAGTGGGACGTTGGAAAATTAGAAGCTTCCATTAAATGTTTTTCTTTTGGGGGATGCTTTCCTTCTGTTAAAAGATTATAACTGGTGTTAACATATATTTTTTTCTATCAGAAAAAATTCTGACCCATCTCCATCATTAGTTGTTTGCTTTCAGTGGCGTCCCTCAAAGAACTTGGACAAGGCATTTTTTGGACTGTATCCTAGGTATATCATGGAAACTAGAAAATGGTATATCTTGACTGCATCAGAATCTTGCCATTCTTTCGAGATCTGTCATTAGGGAGTTCATTGCTCATCAATTATTTTTCTCTTGTTGGGTAATCCATTCCATGTCTTTTTCTTTCTTATGAATTCTGAGAGCAACTTTGTTGTATCCTACCTTTACTTCATTACCTTCTTGTGCTCTCTCCATATCGGTTGTCCTTAAAAGGAACTCTATTTATTTTAAATATATGCAGGAAAAGGGAAGGAGGGTGAATATAAATAGAGGAGAATGGAGATATGGAAAACATATCTTTGTCTGAATATAAGATCGAGTCTACCATTCTCAAATTTAACCAAGGTGTCTTAACTAAAATATATTACACTATAAGTGAAATATATATTCTACAATTGATAAATAAGGTGGTTATTTATGTCCGGCCCTCAATATGTGATAAATATAGTTCTTATCTATATCCTTCCTTTAAGATATATGTAAACAATAGTGAGAACATTTCACAAAAGAAAAAATACTTCGAAGATGATGTAGATGAATTTTTAGTATATATAAATAAATAAGAAACATCTAGAAGATGACATAGATAGATTACACCTAAAAGATGACATGGATATATTTTTAATATAGATTACACCCAAGAGATGACATGGATATTTTTTTAAGTATATGTAAAGAAATGATAACACCTAGAAGATGGCATGGATAGGTTTTTAGTACGTGTAAAGAAATGATAACACCTAAAAGATGACATGCATAGATTTTTAATATTTATGATATTTTTATTGTACTTAATGATAATGATGTATACATTGTGACATTTGTCTAGTTATTATTCTTTTACAAATCATTTATATTGTAAATAAATAATACAATTACAAAATATTGTTAAATACATTATTCTACATATTAGAGTGATACATTTTCCTTTGTTTATGAGGGTTTCATCTTTATGTTTTAACTTCATGGCTAGTTGCCCCATGAGTCAAACTTGTATGGTTCCTTAGTTGAAGTATTTTGTCAAAACGTTGTTACTTGAAAAAAATATTCTTCAACAAATGAAACTCTCTAGATGTGCTAAATATATGCTAAATACTTCAATAAAAGCCTCAATCCTTGCTTGTATTTTACTATTTCAAACATTCATTTGATATGAATAAACATCATCCTTGTATAGATAGCCTTTGCCAAATCGATATTTTATAAAATATGGGCAAGTCCAAGGAATTTGTTAAACCTTTTAAGAGCTAAAAACTATGTGCATGGTTCCTCAAGATCCACTTAACTCCTTCCAATAATGTGTAGTAAATATATGTGATATATCAATCAACTAACATATGTAAGATGGTAGACATGAAATAAAAAATAAACCAAATAATACTTTCCACTTCAATAATAAATAATATATGAGGCACAAATATAATATATTTATGTGTCGATTGTTCACTATATCTAAACGTGGTAATTATTTACACTTGATTCTCTCATACATGTCATATTAATGTGTCATTAAAACATTGATTGCAATACAATTATAATATTTAAATATTTGTTGCTTCTTGTTGGTTGTAACAATTATTTCCACAAGCTATAATTGTCATAAACCAAAAATTCCAATATTTTGTTTTGGATCTAAAGATTCAAATATTCTATAAGAGTGAATAGAAATAATTAGTATATACATTTATAGTCATCAAGGAAAATGCTTATACTATATTAATTATTCATCTTGAATGTATCATAGTATATTCCAATAATGAACTAATGTATATACAAATATAGTTCCTAGGTTTTGGTTAGGTGTGATATCTAGGCTTTGAATTTTCCTAAATAATGTGTTATTAAGTTACTAAATAAATTGTGTTTGTTGTATTGGTTCATTGGAACCTTCACTTACAAAGACTTGGAGATGTATATTGTAAATATATTCCTTAAAATAAAGATAATATGGATCCTTATAGGACTTCAATTTTAGATGGACTAATTTTGAAGCACTAATATCTATAGAATCCAAAGCTAGTTCTAAGATCTTGAAACCAATTGGTTGATTAAATGCATGTCTAAAAATTAGTGTTTGAATGTATTTTGTTCTCTAAATTCACTATTTACCTAGATGTATCTCAATAAGTACTATGTGCCCTTTTTTTACTTTGGTTTCAAAAAGAATTTAAGTTAAATAAACAATACACTTAAAGAGATGATATGTGAAAAACCTAGATACAACTATCCTAGGATCTTAAAACATTCAAAGGAATACATTCTTACATTCTTGGAATTTCATTAACTAAAATTATTAAAAATCATTTTAGAATTATCTCCCTCATCCAACTCTTACTCTTATAAACTCTTCCTGAACTAACATGCTATCATGAATGTTAACATGGGTAATAGGAGGGTAATTGTAACAATATAGGCCCCATTGTACCCTCACAAACTCTTCCTCTACCTCATTCTATTAATTTTTCCCCCCTCCACTATTCTATGTTAAACCATCTATACACAATTTACTGTTACTTACATCACCACTCATCTCTTATCATTATCATCCCTTGACCATATTATGAAGAGGCTTAAAAAAATTATAAGTAGAGTTAATAGCTTGCCTTTAAGTAAAAATAAATATACATGAATAATGAAATAAATCATAATTCACCATAAGGCTTGTCACCGCCTATACCAAATAGATTAATTCCTCACATTTTTATAACCACTTTTCCCCTCTTTAGTGGAGGATTTGGACTTCTTCATTGTGTGGAAAGACCATTAAGCCTTCTAGATGGACCTCTTTGGCCCAAGGTAGTTTATGTTGACAATGAATATGAGAATGCCTTTTGATGGCTCTTTACATTACATATTTCCCTTCATGGTGATAACTAATCTAAGATATCTTAAATAGCACTCCATCTTATGCATATATCAAGACTTATGTCTCATGTCTATGTATTCCATGCTCCTTCCCTCCATTTAAATGTTCCTTCTTTGTTGAGCTCCTATTTTGCATCCATGGTAATCTGGTTCTTTTAGGCCTATGTTTGAAACCATATGCCTTTCTGAAATATAGTCTTTGCCTTGATCCCTATACTTTTGTTCTAATTGATAGTGACCTATTATTGGTTATAATTCATTACTTAAGTGGGCATGTCTATGAAAAGTGGTCAATGAACTATTGTTGGCCCATTCAATCTACTTAGGCAAGGCTTAGTTCTATATTTTAGGTCATTTAATAATGTTGAGTTTTGTTGATGTCTTCATTTCTTACATGTGCCTCAATAAACTAATAAAAGGTAATGGTCAAGTCATGTTTACTCTCCATGTTTCACCCCTAAGTATTGGTTATTTTTTATCAACATGAGTCATTGATCACACTTAGGTTTTAATGTATCAAAGTGGTGGATTGGAAAGAAAGTGAATGGATGTTTAACATTTCATGTAGTATTGTTGACCAATTACTATTGGTTAAAATAGAAATGTGCTTGTTATCTGTTAGTGTAATTAATTAATTAATTATTACACTAGCATAAGTTAACTTAGGGTTAATTAATCATATTAGTCCTAGGTTACTTTTTATCATTTAATTAATTATTTAACATTAATTGTTGATGTCTTCATTACACATAATTAATTATTTAACATTAATTGTTGATGTCTTCATTTCTTACATGTGCCTCAATAAACTAATAAAAGGTAATGGTCAAGTCATGTTTACTCTCCATGTTTCACCCCTAAGTATTGGTTATTTTTTATCAACATGAGTCATTGATCACACTTAGGTTTTAATGTATCAAAGTGGTGGATTGGAAAGAAAGTGAATGGATGTTTAACATTTCATGTAGTATTGTTGACCAATTACTATTGGTTAAAATAGAAATGTGCGTGTTATCTGTTAGTGTAATTAATTAATTAATTTTTACACTAGCATAAGTTAACTTAGGGTTAATTAATCATATTAGTCCTAGGTTACTTTTTATCATTTAATAATGGTGTTGACATAAGATTCCCTTATAGAAGATGAGTTGTCTTTTCTAGAAGTTATCTCCATCTTGTTATCATTCCCTAGGTTAGGGTTTCATGTTGTCACATGAACTGTGATTTGAACACTTGGCAACATCTTATGCATTCTAGGTTTAGCTCTTTCCTATTTAATCAGGCATATGTACACTTTGTAAATCAATCCAGATCATCATAATAGAATCTCTATTTTCAATGTCATTATCATACTTTCTGTGTGGGTGAATATTTCTTCTTGGCAAAGGTCCTCCATTGAAGTCTGCAGCTTCATCAAGGCAACCTGTGTATCTAGCATTCCAACATTATCTAAAGGGTATCTCTTTTTAATAATGGATGATGGTGTGCCACATGGTCTTAGGTGGAAATTATTTTAGGCTTGATTCTACATATTTAGTGGAGTTTCAAGTAAAGGTCTACATTGTGGTTTTTGTTGAGTGTTTAGACTTCATTAATGTAGTTGAAATGGAAAAAGTTAGTGCCCTATGCCATACTTTTTTTTCACCTGTTCTTAATCTCATAACAATCAACCTAGGCTATTGATGATGAGTGATTTCTTACCAAATAAAGGTTTAAAGGCAAGTGATTAACTTGGATGAATGATAAATGGATGTGTAGCATGTCTTCATTGGTATCAGTACATCAAATAGGTAGAAAGAACATATTTTAATGGTCTCCTACTATAACTATTGTTTGATATAACACATAGACATGATACATAAAGGTATTGATAACCAGGATGACGTTGTATCTATTGTAATGGAATTTGACTCAACAAAAAAATAGAATAGTTCTTGTTCACACCTTGACATACAAAAACCTTGTTGAAATGTAAGTTAGAAGTTTATAACATATTGGACCAAAGCATACACAATAGTCAACAACATACCCCAAACAACTTTCCTACACATAACTAAGCAAGTATACGCCAAGATTATTTTACAAAAATACCCACAAGAAAAACAAATGAAAGCTAATGATCGATGCCCCATTCATTTCTCTCTAAATCATTTTGATAGACATCATCGAGAGGTCCTTGGAATGGGCCATTAAGATAAATCATAAGAAAAGATCAAAGACGAACAATCAATGTTATCTATGTCTCTTGCAAGTTTAAATTAGCTAAGGGGATTCTTGATACTGATGTCCATCACAGGAAGGATACATCCTAGGACATGTTGATCAGATGGTTGTTTTGATGTTAAGATGATGATAAGCTTTATGATAAGCCATTGATATAAACTTCACTGAAATATTTACCTATGATTTAGACTTTAGATTTTGACAATTAGGTTCTCACTTTATGACTTGCTATGTTTTCTTTCCATTTGTTTTGCCAAAGGTTAAAGGTGACGATCGATTTATTATTTGTGAAGGTTTATTATGGGTGAAAGCGAGATGGGATGGATGGGTTTTGGGACTTTTTTGGAGTACTTCAATATTTTTGGTATTTTGAAAATATTTTGAGGTTGTTTAGGGTTTTCTCGAAGATATTTGAGGTTGTTTAGGTATTTTGAATGTTTTCAATTTTCAAGTGTTTTTGTGTTTTCCGAGATATTTGGATGTTTAGGGGTTTTCAGAATATTTGGATGTTAAGGAATTTTCAAAGATTTTACAAATGTTTAGGGTTTCTTTGAGTTTATCCAGATGCTTTGGGTTTTTCGAGAGTTTTGACCAAGAACCTAACCTAAGGACCGATCTTAGGTGTCTCGAGGGCTAATCAAAGATAAGCCTTGCCTATGTTATACACACATAGACCACATAGTTCGGCTGACTCGACTTATTGAAAAGATGAGATATGAACATTTGATCGAATGTCAATTTATTATGACAGACTCCTAAAGGATTGACCTAGGGTGTCTTGGGGGCACATCAATAATGGCCTTGCCTATGTTCAAGCTCAAAGATGACGTAGTTCGACATGGTGTTGTTTTTGGATTTTCAGTGTTCAACCTTTTTAGGATTTTGATGTGTTTTGGATGTTTTGGATTTTGACTTTACAGTTTTTCAAATGTTTTTGGATTTTAGCTGTATAGGATTTTTCAAAAAAAAATTGGATTTTCTGATGAACGTTTTACAAATGTTTTTGGTGTTTTTGATGAGATATTTTTGATAACCTCAAGATACACAAGAACCCGATATGATCCATAACGAATTTATCATAGCGTGACATGTTAGACAACTTCGATAAAGGTAGGACAAACTGACCTTTGAAATATGCCAAGTAGTACTAAAGGGATTGCGATACTTCTCAACATAAAGCTATGATAAGGACAAGAATAGGTGAAGGATGTGATGGATGATGATGCAAAGAATGATAGGATAAAGAGCCAAAGAATAGATGGAGGTGCTTTTATTTACACGAGGTGCCTAGTTTCAAGGTTTTCACCAAGGTACTTTCCCAAAGTGCCACCGAAGTGGTTTTCACTAGAGGACGATTTTTTTTCTTTACTTTTTCAATCCTTTTTCTCATTTTTTTGGATTTTGATAATTTTTTTATTTTTTTTGTATTTTCAGATTTGCACCCTTCAAGACTCTGCATAAATTTTTTTGAGATGCAAGTTGTTAGTTGGTTCCTACAAGGGTTATCCTTTAGGGGTTGACAATTGGTATGCTCCTGATTCATAGTTTTTTGTGATGATGAAGGGACCCAAACAATTAGTCTCAAACTTCCCTTTGTTGTCCTAATCTGGAAGATTCTTCTGATTTTATTTCAGAACAAGATCCCCTACCTAGAAAGACTGAATTTTTTTCTTCTTGTTGTAGCTTTGTTTCAGTTGATTTTAATATACTTGTAAGTGATTAAGGGCAACAAGATGATACTTATCCAGGAATTATAACTCATTCAACCAAGATACTCTATATTCTTCATCAGTGATAAGGTTCTGTAGTGACACTTACAATGATGGTCGTTCAACCTCAATAGGCAGGATAGTTTCAGATCCATAGACTAGGAAGAAAGGGGCTACAACTATTTGTGTGTAAATAAGTACTAGTTTGATAGGCCCAAAGAGTGGGATTCAACTACAGATGCTAGTCGGGTGATCCCACAATGCTGGTTTACAATTTCTGGGAGATTTTGATTTTTGTTGAAACACATTTTTAAAAAATATAATGATTTAATCCTTAAAAATTTCCATTCAAAGGATTCCAATTGAATGGGGTTTGATCAAACCACCTTAGATCAAACCCCCTTGGATAGAACCCCGCTAATTTTAAACCATACCTATAACGAAGTCTCCTTTACACCTATCAAAATGCTGATAAAAAACCACTTTTGATTTACCTTTTGGGGGATCAAACGAATTCATTTAATTTTATTTTGTAAGTATGTAGTCCTTATTATAAGCTTCCCAATAAGTATAATTTTAAATAAATTTAATTTAATTATTATATTTATTTTTTTATTTCTTGTGATTGTAGGTTTTTCATCGAAAATCAAACTCTATGTTATGCACATGTGGAAAAATAGAAGATTATCAATTTTTAATTGAAAAATATGAGTGCACCAGATATTGAAGTCCTTGATCCAACAAATTTTTTTTTTTTTTTGATACATACAAAAAGAGTTGTGTTATACGGTCCGCCTATGTCTAAATTGTAATTAGTTTGACTTCGAAACTTGATTAAGGAAAAAAAAATTAATAAAACACTATGAAACCAATTGGAAGCACTAGATATCGTAGTTACAAATCTAAATTTGAAAAAAATCGAAATTTATACTTCATGGAAAAAAAGTTGTATTATACGGTGAGCGTCACTTCGTAAAAATGGTATTTACTAAAAAAAACTAGTTTTGGAAGATGGAAAAAGTACAATCTGATTCCAAATTTTTTGAAAAAAATATATTTAGATTCTACAAACAAAATGTCACAAATCAATAGTTTGCATCATCTTCAAATTACTCGTGATTTAGCCACTATAGGTGTTTGAAAGTGAAGATTTAGTTAGAAAAAGTTAGTTTAGTGTCCAGTTTGGCCAAAATTTGTAAACCAGTATTGTGGGATCACCTAGTCATGGCCAACTTCATTGACCATTTTCTTTAGGATTTTTAGAATGGTTTTGTTTGTAGCCTCAGCTTGATCGTTTCCCTGGGGATAATATGGGGTAGAGAATCAGTGTTGGATGTTGAATCTTTGACATAGCTCTTTCACATCTTGATTCTTAAAGGGGGTTCCATTGTCTAAGATGAGAGTTTGTGGAACACCACAACAACAAATTAGGTAGTTTAGGATAAATTTAGCAATTTTCTTCCCTATTATGTAGGTCATAGGAATGGATTTGACCCACTTGGTAAAGTACTCAGTGGTTGTAATGATAAACTTGTGGCCATTGGATGAGGATGGGGTTATTTTTCCTATGAGATCATACCCCTACTGCAAGAAGGGCCAGGGTGTGATCATTGGTCACAACTCTTGAGCTAGAGCATGAATCAGATCCCCATGCTATTGACACTAGACACACTTCTGCATGTACTAATGAGCTACCTTTTCCATGGTTGGCCAATAGTACCCCGTCCTTAATAGTTTCTTAGCTAGAGTCATACCACTAGAATGGGAACCACATATGCCATCGTGTACCTCTGTTAAAGCGGTCAAGACTTCCTCTTGGTTAAGACATCACAATAGTGTCACTTCGATACTTCGGTGGTAAAGGGTATCACCTAAGACCATGAATTGGGATGCCTTCTTGACAAAGGTCTTCTTAAGGTTCGAGGTGAAATCAAATGGGAGGATTCCTCTACTTAGGTAGGTAAAGATATCATGGTACCACAAGGATCCAAGACCAACAATGACACACACAAATTACGATTCAGGGATATCGAAAGTTGGTACGAGAAGTTGTTCTACCAAGAATTCACATTGGAGGACGTTGTTCGACATGTCTAGTAGTGATCTGATTGTTTCCATGGCGTATACTGCTCTATTTTTCATGTGAGGAATCTGCTCGAAAGTTATGTCTATAAAAAGGTCCTTGAGACTTTCCATCATCATTTTTTAAGGAGTGAGCTTATCATCCTTAGTTTGATAGTCATCGTTGACTTGGTTAATAACCAGTTGTGAGTCTCCATAGACTCTCATCTCTTGTATCTGCCACTGAACTACTATCCTTAGACCTATGATCAAGGCTTCATACTCAACAATGTTGTTAGTACAAAAGAAATGATATCCTGTATAACTTTGGAATGCAATCACCTTGAGGGGTGATGAAAATAATACCTCCTCCTTATCCATGTTGGCTGAATGCTCCATCAAAGTACATCTTCGACTGAGTTGTGAGATTGATAAGGGATACTGATTCATCAGGGAATTCAGATATCAAAGGGTTCTCAACATAGATAGGTGCTTCTGCTAGTTGGTCTACGATCACTTTTCCTTTGATTTCCTTGCGTTCTACATTCTTTGTCAAATTCCATTAAGGTCATCACCTATTTGGCCATTCATCCTATGAGAGTTGCTTTAGATAATAGGTATTTCAATGGGTTGATCTTTGCAATGAGATTGATTTGATGTGATCACATGTAGTGTTTGAACTTTTGTGAAGAAAAAACTATTACTAAGCATGCTTTCTCAATGGGTGAATATTTCATTTCATAACCCACCAAAGTCCTACTGATGTAGTAGATATCCCTTTCCTTTATATTTTCATCATGTTGTGCCAAAAGATCTCCTAGTGTTGCTGGTGTTGCTGAGATATATAGGATCAAAGGTTTATTTGGTATAAGTGGCATGAGCACTGGAGGTGTCAATAGATAGTTTTTGATCTACTAGAAAGATTTATCACATTTTTCATCCCCCTTGCAAGTTATTCCCTTATGGAGGAGATGTGAAAATGGGTGTATCTTGTCTAATAGTTGTGCTATGAACCTTCTAATGGAATGCAATCTTCCTTGTAACCCTCTCATCTTCTTTAATGTTTGTGGTGGTTCCATGTCTAGGATGGCTTTTATCTTTAGTGGATCAATTTGTATCCCTCTTTACGAGATGATGAAGCCAAGGATTTTCCCAAATGTAACCCTAAAGACACATTTTTTTGGATTTAGCCTTACTTTGTATTCTTCCAGCCTATCAAAGATGGGTCCTAAGACTTGTATGTGTTCACTTATTTTCTTTGATTTTTCCAGAATATCATCCACAAAATCTTCGACTGCTTTGTGGATCATGTCATGGAAGATGAGGGTCATTTCCCTTTGATAAGTTTCTCTTGCATTTTTTAGCCCAAATGGCATTACGGTCCAACAATAGGTTCCCCATGGACAAGTGAACATGGTTTTGTGTTGATCCTCTTTGGAGATTATGATCTGATTGTAGCCTGAAAAACCATCCATGAGCGAAAGTATTTCATGCCCAACTATTAAGTCTACAATGAGGTCGATATTAGGAAGAGGGAAATTATCCTTCAGAGATGCCTTGTTTAAGTCCCTAAAATTAGTGCATATTGTGATGCCCCTAGTGGGTTTTTAAACTAGTACCAGGTTTGAAACCCACTCAGGATAATCTATCGGTCAGATGAATCCAACATCAAGAAGCTTTTGTAACTCTAGTTTCACTAAAAGTGTTATCTAAGGATGTATCTTCCGCAATTTTTGCTTAACTGGCTTAGCTTCAGGATAAACTCCTAAGAGATGCACAACCACTTCTAGGTCAAGCCCTAGCATATCTTTGTATGACCACATAAAGTTAGCTCTTTGCTCTTTCAGGTACGCTGCTAGGTTCTTTTGTTCTTCATCCAACAGGGATTTGGCATAAAAAATGATCTTAGGTGCTTCTTTTGTTCCCACATTGACTGGTGTGGCATTTTCTACTAGCACTACTAACTTCTCTATATGCATTGCACTAAGGGGGAGATTGAATCCCTCATCCTTGGGTGCCTCAGAGACATTTTCACCATCAGATGTGTCTTTTTTTTTACTATTTTAGGATTAGAGAGTGCCACCATGTGGTTTTCCCTCAAGGATCTTCATGTTAGTTGCATTTCATTAATTTAGTGACTGAAGGGTTCAACCGTCTCCCCATAGTATGCCCCTATGTCGAGCTTTATGTCAAAACCTGCTTTTATGATCTGCCCATAGTAAGTTTTCACATAGTCCCATGAATTATGAGATTGCTTCATCATTTCAAATAAATCAAGAATTGGTGGTCCTTGTTGGTCCATGTCAATGAGTTGTGGGTAGACTAGGTGTATTTCAATTGATTGATTGTGTGGAGCAAAGGGTGTAATGGATATCATGAAGAGGGAGTTGTTTTCAAATAGGTCGGAAACATCAAGGGGGAAGTCATCTAAGGTTGTATCATGTGATGGAGGTAACCAAGAGGAAGCCTTAGTCTGTTTAGTGGAAGTACCTTTTCCAATAAGGGTAAGCTTGCTAGTACTACAACTTAGGCCAAGATTCTTTAGTCATTTCTCAAGAATGATGGGTTCTAGTAAACCATTATCATTCTATCCTAGCTTCTCATTCTTGTTATATCCAATTCCCTTAATGATTTGTAATCCTTTGTTATCATCATCCATGGGAAGAGTGGAGATAGGTCATTCATCTTGATAGAGGAGTTTAGAGATATCATCCGCATTGACATCTTCTTGATTATCTCTTTGTTGTTAGATGTAGGTTTCCCATGAAATTGAGGAGAAATAGGGAGCTATCCTAAGACAAAGGTGTTCTTCATTAGCTTGTAGTTCCCACAACCATCATCTTGGATCACTACTTTGATATCAGGTATGTTCTATGCAATGGGTGCCTTTGTTTCAGAAGTGGATGCAAGGGATGATGAGTCAAAAAATGAGGTAGATGGTGTAGGCCCTTCATTATTCTTAGGTATTTAGGGGATTTTATAGAACTTGGCTTCAAGATTTGTGCAGTATTAAAAGGGCTCAAGATCTTCATGGATAGTGATTTATCTACTTTCGAAAGGAAACTTCACACATTGATGATAGTTCGAGGCTACAAATTTTAGAGCATGGATCCAAGGTCGGCCAAGTAGGATGCTATAGGGAAGATCAAGATCTAGTAGTTGGCACACAATTTCTGCAATGAGAGGGCCCACTTATATGGGAAGTGCAATGATACCTTGCGATACCCATTCTTGGTCATCATATGCTTTGATGGTAGTACTATTTTATTTTTCAATAGTATCCTTTGAATAGCCCAAGTTTTTGATCATTTGAAGGGTGGAAATGTTCAGTCCAACACCTCCATCTACTAAAAATATTTTAAGCTTGTTCTTATGAATTATAACCTCAAGGTGTAAAACATGATTATGAGATGGCTATGATGGTAGGTCTTGCTTAGAGAAGGTGAGAAGATTATTAGTGATATGTCCTACCATAGCTTGAAATTGATCAATATCAATATCCCTGAGAACAAATGACTCTAATAAAGCTTTCTCTAAGATTTCTCTATGCGTAGGTTATAGCCTTAATAGTTCTAAGATTGATATTTGAGCAGGGATCTTCTTAAGTTTCTCTAAGAGATTGTACTTGCTGGTGCTTCTTGTTGGTTGAGTAGGTTGTGCCCTAGATTGGGGTGGGACTCCTTGGATGGTGAATTTACCATGTCATGTGGTGACTCCACACTCTGCACTATGTCCTTTGATGGTGACGACAGTGATGACACTATCATAAAAAGCAACTATGTTGGAATAGGTATGATATACATTTGTGTAATTCTTAGCTTTCCCATTGTTGTTCACTTTGTTATGATCAGGCATAAGGTTCTTGTATATCTTAAGATCCTGATTCCCAACTAGTACCTCAACAAATATGGTGTCATTTTCTATGAGGTCTTGGACAATTTTTTTGAGCCTCATATAGTTTGTTGTTTTGTGTCCTTTAATTTTGTGGAAGTCAGAGATCTTTCTCATTGTGCCAAGATGGTTTCTCTTGTGGTTCTTGGTTATTTTTAAAGTTGGGAAGTGTTATCAATTTTGAATCTACCAATTTCTTCATGATGGTTTCAATCAATTCAGATAACTGTGTGTTTTAGGATAGTTGTTCTTGTTGGTGGTTCGCCTTTGTTGCATGTCGGTGTTGTTGATTTGATTGTTCTGAAGAGGTTTTGTTAATTGCATCATCGGTTAGATGTTAGCAACTTGATTATTTTTTGGTCTAGGAGCACTTAGTATTGCCTTAGCATCTACCATGCCATCATTTGTTACGTTGTCATTTTTAGCTTAGACACGAGGCTTTTCATTTGTACTAGTTCTAGGGACAAGCTCGTCATATGATGTGATGCACTGCATTTTAAAGTGGTATGATAGATCTGGTTCTAGATTTTCTATGATGATTCCTATTTGTTGTTCATCAAGAATAGGCCACTTTCTCTTACTAGCTCTTTGCCTCCACCGTTTCAAGAAATTGGCGAAAGATTCTCCTTTGTTTTGTTTGAGTGTGTACAATTCTTCTAGACTCACATCAATGGCAAGATTAAAGGAGATGTGATCGATGAATTTATTAGTTATTTCTTAGAAAGTTTTGATGTCGGGAGGTATACGAGAAAACCAATTCATAGCAAGACTTGTTAAACTTCGAGGGAAGAAGCAAATTAAATATGAATCATTGTAAGCCACCTCCATACACATGATGTTAAATTCTTTGACATGGTCCACATGGCTCCCTCTCCCTTTTTATTTATTGAATTTGGGGATTTCAAGGTCGGGAGGGTCAGGGAATGGTACCATTGTGATATTTTGATCAAATGGATAGGGACATAAATTATGTGTATGGGGCTTCTTTGTCTTTCCCATTCAAAGGTCTTGCATTTCTTGTGATAGTGCTTTAAATTATGAGCTAGATCATCTTGTGGGATTGGTGGAGGATCATATAGTGGAATGATCGGTGAGTTGTATGTGGGATTTTGATATGATAAGGTGTTATATGGGGTGTATGGTGGTGTGAGATTCTATGAGGGTGATTATGATATTGATGTATATGTTCCTAACGTGTTTGTATTGACGTTGTTATGTTGAGGCTTATTGTAGGAACCTTGTTGTTGCATGATCAATTAGTGTTGTTGGATATACTGTTGGGCTTGTTGGGCAGCTTGTTGTTGTTGCGTTACTAAGGTGGAATGTTGAGCTTGCTATTGTTGTTTTCCTGCTAGGGCTGCTTGATGAGTTTGATGTTGTTGTGCTAAGGGTGCTTTATGAGCTTGATGTTTTTGTTGTTGTGTTGCTGCTAATGTTGCTTGTTGTTGTTGTTGATGTTGTTATCCTGCTTCTTGTGCTACTAAGTTTGCTTGTTGTTGTTGCTTCTATTGTTGTGCTACTTGTTGTTGTTGCTATTGTTGGATGGCTTGATGGTAAGTGTGTTGTGCTTGCTATAAAACTAGGGCATGTGCTTGAAATGTAAGATTAGGTGGTTTTTGGGACATTTGAGATGGATTGTGAGTGTTAATGTTTTGAGTGGATAGCACATTGCTGACGAGAGGTGGAGGAATATTAGTTTGCGGTCCCAATTAATTTTGCATGATAAAGGGGACCATGGGGAATGACGAGGATGATGCAATTAGATTTTTTGATGGTAATGACACATTAAGACCTTGAGTCCATGGTGTTAAAATATTCCCGTGTCCCATGTCTTGGGGATTTCCTTTTGCTAGAGATGTAAATAAGGAATTACCTGGGTTGGTGGGGTTCACGACCAAGGGTTTGTTTTGAGATAGATTGGTAATGGATGGGATGGATGTGCTTTGTGAAACCAATGGTACTGATGAACCAATTGGAGGATTGGATAGAGATGTCCCCATCTACATTAAAGTTTGACTCCGTTGTATGGTATTGACATGCCCTTGTGTGTTGTTTTGAGATACTTGGTCTATATTGCTTTGTGTAATGGTGGGCACACTCGTGGTACTCATGGATATGGATGGAGGGGTGTCCTCGATATATTGAAGTGGTGGTGGATTAATTAAGTTCAAGAGGTGTGTATGGTTGTTTAGGATCTTTGGGAACAGGAGGAGCACCAAAGGTAGGTGTCCAAGTGGTCATGTGAGATGGGGGATTGGTATCAAGGGTACCTACAAGTGTACTAATTTTGAATGGAATAGTGAGAACAAAGTCCTTGGTAAGACTAGTTGTAAGAATAGGATTGGATTTTTGATTTATCCCTAGTGATGGAGTGGTAAATCCTTGTGTCAAGTTTTGTGCAATAAATGATGGGGAAATTGGAGCTACATTTTCAAAAGCTTGATGTTCCATGATTTCCTCCCTAGTGACTTCAAATGGATTATTTGTGATGTCTTCAATCTCATATGGCCTTGATGGAGATGATGGTTGTTGTGATGGGGTGACTTGAATTCTTGGATCAAATTCTAGAGGATTTGGATCACTTAAGGTAAATGCAACTTTGGTTTTCTCCATGATTCTCTTGTGTTGTGATGTCATTTTTACCATAAATTTTGGGTCACCTACGGGAGAGTTGTGTTGTGATTTTTGACATTTGAACTCTTTAGTTCACTCAAATATAGGTAAAAGGGATGCTCTAAGTCTTTTCAGAGCAATGATGATAATGGGGGATGAAAAGGTGGATGATATGGGAAGTGATTCTTGCAAACATTTTGGGACAACACATTTGACTTGAGTTTGATGTTTTAATGTTAGGATAAAGGAGGTTTATGAACTTAAGAATCTTTAGGTTAGACTCATGACCTTCAAGATAAACTAGTTAAAATATGATAACTAACTCAACCAAATGCATGGAAAAGGATTCATTTCTCATACAAAGTGGCCAAGCTAGGGGTTGGTTTGATTGATGTTGAAGTCAAAAAGTGTTTGTATTTTTTAATTTTTTGCAAATTTTGGTAATATAAAGGATGAATTTTGATGGAGGGGTGAGTGAAATGTTTGACCCAATGTTGACTTAGAATGAACCTTTCTTTTCCAAGACCAAGGTAGTGAGAATAACGCTAGACCTCTAAAGTTTTCAAATATTGGGAATTAATGTTGACCTGAACAATAGAAAAATGGCTGCTTTATAAGCTAGGTCATAGAACACCACTATTCTCCTATTATCATTCAATAATGTCCTAGGAACCCTAATTGGATTGACTAGTGACCTCATGAGGTGAGTCAATTCTCAATGATGAGGACCTAGGAGGGGGTTCTTTAAGCTTTTAGGGGTTCATCACCAAGCCAAAGCTTGGAAAAAGATAAATGAATATTTAACTCACCAAATCAAGCAATGCAAGCCAAATAATGAGTAGAAATGATGAAATTAAGCTACACCAAGTTAGGGTATGTGTACCTCAGAATTCTGGAGATACAATGAGGATTCCAAGAATGTAAAGAAGTTGTTGAAAAGTGTTGAGGACTAAGACGTCCAGGATGGTGTATTAGTCTCGTTGCTATTTTTTTAGGAAAATAAAGAATCTTCGGATGCCAGATCGAGACCCAAAAGAATCTTTGAAAAATACCCTATGGAGGACTAAGACGCCCTAGGTGGCATATTAGTCCCATTCTGAATTTATAAACTTTCTAAATGTGGTCCTGAGGGTTGATGTTTGCACTTGCTTCTCCCCAGATCTGAGGTCTTGAATCTTCCAGATCTATCCTGTAGGTGATTTTTCGCGAAGATGAATACTTTAGCAATGCAAATTTGCAACTTTGAAAAATTTTCAATTTAAAAGATCTTCATGTATTCAACCTAGATCTGCAAATATAAACACACAAGAGAGAAGAACTTGTTGATTGTTAGCAAATGGGGGTTTGCCTCGATCAAACCCCTAGTAGGTAATTAAACCAAATGATGAAATGAAACATGAAACATGAAATATGTAAATGATATCATCTTGTATGATGTTTTGTGAAGAAAATATACAATTTACTATGTAGTGGCCATGAAGAATGTAGATCTTGGATCCTTGAATATGATTGCAAATAGTCTTCAATGCTACATCCACAATCCTGGCTCAACAACATGAACGGATACACTAAACCATTGACATGATGCTTGAATCTTGATGATGGCTCCAAATACTTGATGAATTTCTCTTGAATGCATAAACTTTCCTTAGGAATGAATACTTGAATTCTTGTTATCTTGTTACGAGAAAATGATTGAGGGAACCTTGTATTTATACGTGTTCATGCTTAATGTCCTGAAATTACACCACAACAAGATGACATATGAAATCATTAATTAAAGGAGGCTAAATCCCACCCAAATTTGAAGTTGAATCCCAAAAAAAAGCCAAGGAGGACTAAGATGCCCTAGGTGGCGTCTTAGTACCAAGGCTCAATTCTCGAGGCATAGACTCCAAAAAGGGATCTATTTAGGTGTTTTCAAAATCAGGGTCCCAAGACCCATGGAGGACAAAGACACCCCAGGTGGTGTTTTAGTCCCACTCCACAAATTGAGGACACATAGATAAAAACATTAAATGATCATTTATCTTTTGATGTTTGTCAAGATTTACCATAAAAATATATAGTTTATTAGGCTTGTGGTTGAAAAATAGGACCAATTAAGCCATAATAAATCATAAATAAAGCAAGGCAGGCCCAAACAAGTGTGAAAATGAAAAGGTATGCATTTTACTACACTACATGACCTAAATGAGAGGATAGATGTGGGTATGTAAACTTGTTTGGTTCCTCCTAGCTTAAGAATAATAGTTTCTTAACAAGAGGTTGTGATTGCGATAAAGTATTAAGGCCCACTTCCTACCAAACTTGGAATTACGATACCTATGTCTACAATGGCGAGATGTAGCTTTTCTCCTATAGATTTAGAGAAGTTCAAGACCATAAAACAGACCCATGTTCTAAATAGGTTGATTATCATGAAAAATACCTGGGTTTTGAATCATAAAGAACATGTACATGTGTGGATATTTCATCAATGTGCGTTCGTAAAATTTTACTAACAACTTGTTTTTATTGAGGTAGAGTGCTGAAATACGGTTTTGGATTGGCTTTAAACTAAGATACCTAAGTTTGAAGTGAAAACCTATATACTTTCTTTTAGGGATTTTGATTTTGTGTGAAATCATTTAGAAAAGTCTAAGTCTATGTAGTGTGGGCCTTCAAGCCTCAATATCAACTTGTTCCTCTTCTTTGTCTAAGATATTTGTTGTGTTTCTCCACTGGGTAAGTGTTTCATTTGTTTCAAAAGTGAAGCTTCTCAAACTACTAATGAGATCGGTTTGTTCTTTGTTAATGACTTTAAAGTTTGGATGAATGATAGCATCTTCAATATCAGGTTGTTCAATGGGAGCAATCGGTCTCCAAATAGTCATGTGGGGTTCAATTGTGTCAAGTTTATCTTGCTTAGTGAATCTTTTATCAAAACCACTTGTCTTGATTTAAGTTTTTAAACTAAATGTTTATGTCAAAAACATCATAACTTTCACAATATCCATTTTGTGAGAATCATGAGGTTGAAGCCATAATTGCCTATGTTTTCTTTGGAAAATGTGGATTGAGATATAAGTCAAGATATTTAGAAATATCTAAGTATAAATCCTTAGGACAAGCAGTAATATCAAGGCTATTTCAAGAGGTATCCATATTTAAGCCAAAGTTTTCGAAATTTTGAGGAAGATAGTGAATGCTTGTTTTTGTAACATTTTGAAACCAAGCAATGTATTAAACTAACACACAATAATTTACAATCCTAGGTTAAAAATGGCTATACTTGTTGAGTCCTCACTCAGATTTCTCCAAACACTAAGACATTGTGAATAGTTAGAGGTTTGGCAACATTGGCTCCCCTTTCTCGACACACACTTCACAGGACCACCAAATCTCAAAATCCTTAAAATCTAGAGATCAAAATGATTTTTCTATTTCAAAAATGAATAGTACAAATGTGGGGTGGCTTCATATTGACCGTTCTTGCACCAACAAGTATTTAAGGATTTTGGCTTCTAAACGAGTGGTTCGTAAGAAGGTAATTCGGTTTACGGGATACTATGATAAAATTCCTCAAGAGGTCTCCCAACCCTTAGAACAAGGGCTTACACATCATAAAGATATTAGGGGAGAGCTATCATATACCACATCCCATTGATCACAATTTTTGTTGCAACCCCACATTTATATAATGGTTCGGAAGAGCTTGGATTTAGCTCATTACTGCTTGGGTTGTTCCCTCCTTTCGAAGTGGGGAGGTAGGCCCTCTAAAGATAAAAAATTAGAAAGGAAGTTTGTTTGTAGTTTGATCATCCCAATTTGCATGAAATAAGGAGAGAACACACACCACGCCTTTTCCCTACACTAATAAGGGGTTCAGTTTTAATCCAAATTGAAAGATGTGGGTGATTGTACAAAGTGTTAATGAATGTTTCTATTTCTCAAGGTTGCCAAATGGCGTGAGAGAATTTCATACATATCCACTAACAAAGTTGTAAATAAAAAAATAGCAAACACTCATTAATTTTAACCCCTAAAGCTAGATGACTTCATTTTATACACCAAACGAAATGTGAAGTTGCCTTGTTCAATTTTAAACCCAAAAGAAAATGATGAGATGAGGGTTCAATTTTAGTCCCAATTGAGTGTTCGTTCTAAACCCAAATGAAATTTAGTGAGGTCCTAGAGAAGAAAGTAAAAAACATAAGAAATGGGGTTATAATTGCCCCAAAGCGTCAAATGCTTGTTACAATCATAAAATCTTAAGATGAGAATGTTTTCTTCACTTTAGCTCCATGTTGTCCAACCTAAAAAAACCATGTTACTCTAACAACCAAAACCATATCAGAAATGCATTAGTGATCTGACGAATCGAGAAAATTAAAGCACATGTCAAAAAAAATGATCATTAAAATTCTTACTAGAGTTGGGCGTCATTGCACATGATAGCATCACTATTTGTCATTTGGGCATCGCTCTGGTGAATTTGGGCATCACTATGCAGAAAAACCAAAGAGCATGATAGCATCACAATTTGATCGGGCATCATCATTTTTAAATCTTTGATTCCTCTATAGATATTATATTAGTGTCGTTGTTTGTTTAATCGACGTCAGTGCATTTAATCTACATAGTTGTTTCAGATTGAGATATCATCATTATATGGTGACGCTTTGCAAAGTGCGTCAATGTAATTGATTTGGGCATCGACGTTTCTTGCAAAAAAGAAAACAAATATAATCTGAGATAGAAACTAGTTAAATTATTGATTTTCCCTCCTTCTAGCACCAAAATGTGATCGAGGATTATCAATATGGGTCGATAACACTTTATCCATGATGAATCGAAGCATAACGTAGCCAATAATACTCAATCTTCAAACAAGATCATTCAAATGAAAGATAAACTATACATCTATTAAAATGAAGCATTCTAAATATAAAAACGTTGAAATGTATATTCTACCCCATTTGAAACTTATCCTATTTTGGAATTGGTGTCGTGTTGATGTGGAACAATGACCCTTTCCCAATCTCATGATCAGTGAGCCTATTTGAATTGATTCTATCGAAGAGAATCAATGAAACTGTTGTGATATGCGGGTGGAAATATGATTTATGCTAAATTGAACATGATGCAAGCAAAATTAACATGATTTTATGCTAAAATTGATCTAAATAGTTAATTGCTAAGCTAATCTAAGCTAATTATAAGCTAAAAGATTCAAACCCTAATTTATAAACAAGCGAAGATGGATGCATGGAAGCCAGTAATGGAAGCTTAAAGCTAATATGCAACTAAAATGAACTAAAATATGCTAAGTGTGAGTAAAATATGAGTGTGAGTGTGAGTGAATTCAACAACATAAGTTTTCAATTGAAAGATGGATCCATTTGTCTGCAAATAGTGTTCTATTTATAGGAAAGCAAATGAGAAATGAAGGGTTAAGATCAAAAAAGCTAATCAACAATCAATGGTGGAGGAAATAGGAGGCATGGATCATGGATTATCATCAATGAGTGAGAATGCAAGATGAGATTTAATCAAGGGTTCCCATTTGTTCCAAACAAACACACTTTTTACCTGCACACACAGGTCACAAGGTAACTTTCTCAAGAGGTCACAAGTTTATCTTGATCAAGAAGCCAAGTGAAAATATTCGTTTTTCAAATGATTGGAGGAGAGAGGATATTCTTTTGGAATATTCTCATGGGTGAGGAAAAAGGATAATTTGAAAATTAAAACAAAGTTTTAACTGTGCAAAAAGGGATAAGGAATATTTCATTCCCCTTTTGAAGGAAAATTAGATTAATTATTAATTAAACAAGGTTTAATCATACAATTAGGGGATTTAGAAGAATAAAGTGATTTTCATTAAATTAAATGATTTAATGAATGGGAGAAAGGTGAAATAACATTTAATTAAATAACTTAGGGTTATTTAATTAAATAAGATGACTTAGGGAATTAAATTAAATAGTTTGATTTATTTAATTTAATGAGATGAACTGTTAGCGTGAAAGGGGGTGAATTAACTCGATTTGATGAATTAGGTTAATAGACAAAAATGATGTAATTAATTAATTAGCTAGGGTAGTTAAATTAATTAAGCGAAAAGAGGATGGGTTTGAGAGGAAATGATGTTAGTATACCTGATTCAAGTGTATAATATCGTTTAGGAATTTTTTTAGTGTCTACACTTATTAATTAGAACATAAGTGGTTAAATAATAAAAAATAATTATTTAATTAGAACATAAGTGGGATGTAAAATATTAAATAATTAAAAATAATTATTTAATAGGGGAATACAAATGATAAATAATGAAATAATTAGAAACAATTATTTTTAGCAGTACATTCTTCAAAAATTAACAGTACATTCTTCTACAAGGGGTCCATTAATGGGCCACCGGGACTCAACCAACAAAAAAACTTACAAACATGCCCCTGAATCCAAATCATAACAAATTCTGGGGTTTCCCCAAATAGCGAAGCCACCTTCATCCACCAAGCCCTCTAGGTGATGTACGCTTGCAACCAACCCGCACCCTCATCTGGTACCAGCCCAAGAATCTACTTCAAAAACTTTATACTCTTTGATGTAGTTTCATGGAATTTGGGAAGGGAGGCCAAGTCATTTGAGAAGACAAGAGGATAACGCTCCAGTGGGACCCCACAATGGCTCAATAGATAATAGTCATCCAACAATGGAACCCCCGACCCACAACACAATTCTCTATTACATCCTCCAAACCGATGAGATATTTTCCCCAGGCTAGTTTCTTGCATAGTTGGCATACCATCTCCTTCAATTCCATTGAGTCCAAAATTGAGGCCAATAACATAGCTGATATATCTATCTTAACCTTGTGTCTATGATAAGTGTAGAGAAAATCCGTACCAAGCACCATCTTCAAAGTGTGGAGAATTAGGCCATGCTTCATTTAAAAAATGTTCCCCAACTACTTCTCAGTCACCACCCCCATGAACGCTAGCTAACTCTTCAAGCACTCCAAATGGATTGGTGTATCCATTCTACAATGCCCAACCTACAACACACCAAATCTACAAAAATGATTTGTGCAATAAACCTAGAAAACACAAACCTTTATGTTTGCCTACACTCATCACCCTAACACCACATGAGTCTCTTGGTATAAAGCATATTAAAGTCGTCACCTCCCTCCGAAAATATGTACCAATTTTCCACCAAATCTGGGTAGATTATGCCAATTCAATGGCCCCGTGAACGAGGCCCTTTTTGCTAGGTCTTCTGCCATTGTGTTGCCTTCGCAGTAAATATGTGTTACCCTATATTCATCCAACTAATCCAAAATATGTTTAATCAGAAAGAGCCACTTCCTTATCTTCCAATTAGGTGTCCATCCCAACCTAATAGCATTGATTGTAATTAGTGAATCCCCCTCCAAGTGGATTTTTTGAAAATTTCTAACTTTGGCACATTGGAGCCCTATCAAAGTGGCCTAAAACTCTGCCTCATTGTTGGTACCAAACCCCAAATAAGATTATTTTTCCATTAAAATTTTCCCTTCATGGTCCTTTACCATGCAACCAGCCTGGCACTCACTAGGATTTCCCTTCATGACTCCGTCAAAGTTGACCTTCACCAAACCTTCTTCATTTCCCCATCCTAGCTTAAGAAATAGTTAGATATTAGCCTTTGGTTTCATGAATTTTTTTTAACTATCTCCACTATGGCCCCTTCAATATTTTTCCCCAATTCTTCTTTATCCATTGCTTTGTCCTCGAATAACCTTTTGTTCTACTCTTTCCATAGCTCCTATATGATGATCGAGGGAGCAATCGTCCAAATGCTATGGAAAAGGCCGCATCGCTTGCAATTTGGCCCCATCAAAAAGAAAGTCCTTAGGTCCTTTAGCACCAGGCTTTGCCAACCCAACTTGTCCATGAGAAAATGCCAATAAAATTTCACTATCTCGCAACCTGGCAGCAAATGATCAATATCCTCCACAACCATTTCACATAATGCACACCTCCTTTGGACTTGAATTCCTAGTTTGGTCAATCTTTCCTTGGTTAGTATACGCTTATGATAAATAATTAAATAAATAATGATTATTTAACTATGGAGGGAAAAATATAATGAATAATTAAATAAGTAAGAATTTATTTAATTATAGAGGGAAAAATATTATTAGTGACGTAATTTAAATAAATTGACATTTATTTGAATTAATCAAAAGATGAATAAGGATAAAAATAATTTAATTAAATAATTACAAATTATTTAATTAATAGAAGAAGGTATTATGAAAAAATAATTTAAGAAAAGATGAAAATTAGTATAAAAATGTAGTTTTCAAGCTTAGGACATTTTTTAGTGTCTACATTTTGTCCCTCTTTGATTCAATGTGATTTTGAGCATTGTGTCAAAGAATAATTAGAAAGATTTAGCTCAGGACCTACCCTAGTGTACCCCAACATGCCCTGATGGATGCGGGATAGGATGTTGCCCCCTCGAGAAAATTGACAATTTTTGAATATCTCCAAATTATTTTTGGCAAGTTTGTCGACGGATTAATTTGATAGGCATGAATGCAAGGATCGACAAAAGAAATGTTAGCAAGAATACAAAGTTAATGAGAAGTGAAGAGAAATTAGATGAATGAAGTGGGATGAGATCTTGATGATACATTTTGAGCTTTTATTTTATTGCATGAGTATCATCATAGAGAATTTTTATTATGGCAATGAATAACAAACACCAAGGTATGACATAAACCAAGGTGTGATATGTTATCCCTTACAAAACAAACACATGACCGACAAGGAGTGCCATGGCACATACTAGGAATCATAGAACCTTGTCGGAATATGTGAGGAAGTAACCACAAAGCATGTTAGTCTTGATGCAAGAAAGCGTTAGATGACGTTTAACTTGTATAGGATGTTTTGATTATGCCAAATGGAACCCCAACCACACAAGGAACTTAGTTGCCCTAGGCATATTGCCAAGACAAGCCACAAATAAAAATCAATGAGAAAAAGATCATGATCTATCATCTCTCCTCTTATCACTTGTGGACTTCCTCGAAGCATATAGTAGAATGAACAAAGATAAAACAATAAAAATATAAGACAAACTGGACCAATAAAGTCAGCAATCATTTAGATCTTCTTGATAATCAATTAATGTTTGTATGATAAGATTCTGGATAAGGTTTGGTTTCAGGAAATGAAGCATGTCGTATAAGATGTTGAGTCTGGTTTTGATGATGCAACATCTCATATAAGACAAATGATATGATTGTGTCTGGTTTCAGGAATGGTACACCTTGTATAAGACGTTGAGTCTGGTTTTGAGGGTGCACGAACCTATATAAGACAATACGATAGTTGATAGATGACGTCAAGTTTCAGAAATGCAACATGTTGTATAAGACCTGGGATTTGGTTTCAATGATGTAACATTTTGTATAAGATTGGTTGATAGCTAATAAAGATCTTTGATACTTGTGATTAGGAAATTGATCGATTAGGATTTGAGACTAGTTGGATAGTTTGTCTATTTTTTCAAGATTTGTTAAGCTCAGTTCTTTGTAGGATATCTATTTGTGTTTGATCAAAGTGTCAAAATTTGCAAGGGACAGTTTATTATGAGATGCGTATAATGATAGACGACTTCTAATGGACAGACTGAAGCATCGAGGGATCATCGATAATGGCCTTGCTTATGTGAAGTTCTAGAGGCAACATAGTTTGACAGACCCTGGCAATGGATGGTTTATTATGAAATTGGATGTGGATAAATTGATTTTTTATTATGAAAAAACCTAGGGGATTGACCTAAGCCTCGAGGGCTCATCAATGATGTCCTTTCCTGTGTAGAAGTCATAGAGGAAATGTAGTTCAACTACTTGGACTAACACAAACACTACTTTTGGAGTTTTTGAAATTTTCTCTTGTTTTTTTAAAGATTTTTCAAGGAAGATTTGATTTTTTTTGAAGGATTATTTGGATTTTTGAAATGTTTTGAATAGTGTCCTATGATACCATGTCTAAGATCCTATATAAAACCAAAGTCAAGGAATTTACCCTAGTTAAGTATAGGACCAACTCATTATGAATGAAACTGGATGGGAAAAATTTATTAGGAATGGATATGGAAAGTGAAAGATGCTAAAAATCATCAATTCTCAAGTCATGAGAAGGATGAATAAGATTTATTATGGATTGAATTTTACTATGGAAAGTGATATATGTGAGAAATGATGGATGGAAACAAAAAATTAGATAGAATGATAATGGAAAATGGAGCAAAGATTGACTACACATGGCGCTTGCTTGCCAAGTTCTCACCATGGTACTTATCCAAAAGCGCCATTGAAGTGGTTTTCACTATTGGATGGATTATTTATCTTTACTGATTTTTTATTTTTCTATCTTTTGGTGTCACACAAGATGCTATTTGCTAGGTTTTCATTAGGGTGGTGATTTTTTTTAATTTTTTCTTTTTAGGTGGGATTCTCTAAAGACTAGGTACAGTACTTGCAAAGGTGCATGCTATTGATGGGATTTTTTAGTGATTCACCTTCACGAGTAACAAGTTGATAAGTGTTAGATCCATATGTTGTGGTTATGATGTAAGGACCCAACCAATTAGGCTCAAAAAATTTAGACTTCTCTCGATCCATTTGATTTTTTGGATTCACTTTTAAGAGCAAGTCACCAATGTCAAAATGTCTAACTCATACTTTCTTATTGTATATACAATGAAGATGATTCTAATAAGCCTGTAAGTGGACCAATGTATTTTGTCATCTTTCATCCAGTAACTCTAGCTCATGCAAATAGGATACACGATATTCTTCATCGTCAAAAAACTATTGCATAGATACTCTTAGGGATGGTAACTCAACCTCAATGGGAAGAATGGCTTCATTTCCAAAGATGAGGGAATATGGAGTGGCTCTAGTAGGAGTGTTGATACTAGTGTGATAGGCCCATAAGGCAGGATTAAGCTGGATGTGCCAGTCACAACCAGTTTCTTTAACGATCTTTAACATTTTGATAATGGCTTTATTAGACGCCTCAACTTGACCATTACCCTAGGGGTAGTATGGAGTGGAAAAATGGTGATGTATATGAAATTTGTCGCACAGTTCATGGAAATCCTAGTTTTTGAAAGGAAAACCATTATCTCTAATGATGGATTGGGGAACACAATATCAACATATATGATATAATTGAGGATGAACTTGGATATTTGTCTTTCAGTGATATAGGTCATCAGGATAGCTTCGATCCATTTTGTAAAGTACCTAGTTGATGTGAAGATGAATTTATGACCATTAGTAAAGGTAGGGTGAATATTTCTCACAAGGTTGACTCCCCATGGAGAGAATGACCACGATGATGCAATTGGATGAAGTTCTTTGGCATGTGGGTGCACAAGATGTCCATGTATTTGACATTGTTGGCATTTCTTAACAAAGTGATAGGCATCATGTTCCATTGTAGGCCTATAATTTCTTGTTCACACGAGATTCTTAGCTAAGCTAGGACCACTAGAGTGAGCTCCACATATACCATCATGGAAAGTCATTTGTGCTTCATTTGAATCGAGACATTTGAGGGTGTTATCTAAGCTACGATGGTAGAGGGTATCACCGATGATGATAAATTTAGAGGCTTGTCAGATAAAGCTCTTGCATTGATTAGAGGACAAATTAGGAGGGAGAATTTGGTCATGCAGGTAATTATAAAGGTCTTTGTACTAGGGATAATTAAGACCAAAAATTTCACACATGACCTTAGGTTCAAGGATATCGAATACGGGGATCAACAATTGTTCCACTAAGAACTCATATTGTAGAACATTATTAGGTATATCCAGAAGAGATCCTATAGTGGCTATTGCACCAATTTCTTTGTTCTAAATTATTGGAATTTGATTGAAGATAATGATGTCAAAATATTTCTTAAAACTATCAAACATTCTCTTATAAGGGGTAAGACTTCCATCCTTAGTGTCATAATCATCATTAACCTGATGGATAACCAATTATGAATCACCATAGACCTAGAGGTTCTTAATCTTCCATTTGATAGCCATTCAGAGTCATGTTAAAGAAAGGCTTCATATTCGACCATGTTATTAGTCCAATAGAACACTATTTGGGGTATTATATCTCCTTACGGTGTGACAAAATAATTCTCTCTCCAAAACCATGATTTGTGAAAGACATGTCAAAGTACAGTTTCCATGTAGTAGAAGTCTTTATTGTGATGATGGATTCATCAGGGAAATCAGACACTAAAGGATGATCTGTTGTTGTTAGAGAATTTGCAAGTTGATCGACTATCACTTGTCCTTTCATTGCCTTACAATCAAAATATTCTATATCAAACTCACTCAAGATCATTACCCACTTTTCTATTTGACCTATTAAAGTTGCTTTGTTGAGTAGGTACTTCAATGAATCTATCCATTTTGTACTAGTTTTGTTCGATGATTCAACATATAGTGTTGAAGCTTCTGAGTGGCAAAGACAATTGTATGAAACACTCGTTAATAGGATTATAACAAAGCTCATACCCCACAAGTGTTTGATTGATGTAGTAGATGACTCATTCTTTGCCTTCATCATTTGATGCTAAAAAAACTCCCAATACTGATGAGGTTGCTGATATGTATAGTATTAACGATTTACCATCAATGAGTCGCATAAGAATTGGAGGAGATAACATATAGCATTTAATTTGTTGAAACACTTCTTGACAATGACCAGTCCATATGAATGGGACTCCTTTACGAAGAAAGTTTTGAAATGGTTGAAATTTGTCGACTAATTGAGCTATGAACCTTTGAATAGATTGCAACTTTCCCTGTAGACTATGTAATTGACTTATGTTTTTTGGAGGCATATCCATGATAGATTTTAGTTTCATGAGGTTGACTTCAATACCTCTATGAAACACAATGTATCCTAAGAGTTTTTTGAATATTACCCCAAAAACACACTTATTTGAATTTAATCTAACCTTGTATTCTTCCAACCTTTTGAAAATATTATCCAAAACTGCTAAATTATTATCTCAAAATAATGATTTTGCTAACAAGTCATCAATATAGTCTTCCATAAGGGTATGCATATAGTCGTGAAAGATTGTAGTTATAGCCCTTTGATGCATTTCTCTAGAATTTTTAAGACTAAAGGCATGTTGTTCCAACAGTAAGTACCCCAATGACAAGTGCAAGCCATTTTATGTTGATCTTTGGGAATTTTTTTGATTTGATTATATCTTGAAAAACTGTCCATGAGTGATAGCACTTCATATCCCGTTGTGAGGTCTACTATGATGTCAATGTTAGGTAATGGGAAGTCACCTTTAGGACAAGCTTTGTTTAAGTCTCTAAAGTCTATGAAAACTTATATTCCACCAGTTGGTTTTATTATGGGTACAAGGTTTCAAATTCACTATACATAATCTACGGATCGAATAAAACCAACATCCAATAATTTCTTCGACTCTACTCTCACTAAGAGTGCAATATGGGGATGCATTTTTCTCAACTTCTATTTGACTAGCTTTGCTTTTGGAAATAATGGAAAATGATGCAAGACTAACTCAAGATCCAACCTAGGCATATCAACATATGACCAATCAAAGTTGATTTGTCCTTTTGAGAAGAAACTGACAACTCCAATTTTTCAGTGATTTTCAAGGTGTTGTAAGGTGAATGATTCTAGGACTATCATCAGTACCAAGATTGACTTATTATAATTTTTATACAAGCAATGGTCATCTCACTTGACTTGTAGGGCCAGTATATCCAACCCTCCATCCTTAGGTTCCTTAGGGAGGTTTTCACCCTCAAACATGTCCTTTATTTTTACTTTTTCATGCTCTAAAGGAACCTTTTGACTTTCACCTAGAGACCTATTCTTTTTATGTTTCTCAATTTTATGACTAGAGGGTAGAGTAGACTCCCCAAAGTAAGTTGTGTCGTCAAGTTCTATGATGAATCTGTAGAAACTTAGAAATGTCTTGAATGATATCATGCACTTGAATCAGGTATACTAGCACCATTTCATCCTCAAATCCATCCTCTTTTCACTTAATTAATTAAATTAGCCTAGATAAATTTAATTAATTGCATCATTTCCATCTATTAATCTAATTAATCTCATTAGATGAATTCATCCCCTTTCATGCTAACATTTCATCTTATTAAATTATTTAATTTGGTCCCTAAAATCCTCTTATTTAATTAAATAAACCCAGGTTATTTAATTAAATGCCATCACCCTTTCCCCCTTTCATTAAATCATTTATTTAATGAATATCATGCAATTTTTCTAAAAATTGCATAGTTAACATTTTTTAATTATTAATTACTAATAAATCTAATTCCCCCACTTGCAAAAGAATATTCCAAGGAAATACTTCTACTTTGCACATTCCTCTAAATGGAATATTCCTTACCCCTTTTTCACATTAAAATATTATTTTAATTTGCGAAATATCTATTTCCCTCACCCATGAGAATATTCCAAAGAATATTCTCCTTCATAACAAACTTACAAGACTTCATGTGCAAGCTAACTAACAAGACTTCTTGTGCAAGTTAAAGGTGATTTTGTTTAAAAGAATATGAGCCCTTGATTCTTTCCTTGATCCATGCGATCATTGATTCTCAACTGTTTATGAAAATCTATGATCCATGTTTCATCTTTCATCCATCTTTGACCATTGCTTAGCTTTTTCAATATCAACCCTTCATTTCTACTTTTCTTTCCTATAAATAGGTCACTATTTGAAAACAAATGGATCCATCTTTTAACATCAAACTTATGTTGTTAAAATCACTTGCATTTGCACTCACATTTAACCTCATTTTAGCTTATTTTAATTGCATCATATTAGCTTAGCTTCCATGATAACATAAATGCATCCATTTAGTATTGTGTAATTAGGGTTTGAATCTTTTTTAGCTTAAACTTCATTTAGATTAGCTTTGCATATACCCATATCAATAATTTTAGCATACATCATGTTAAAATAGCTTGCATCATGTTCTATCACATATTTATCATTTGTTTCATCTATTCTCTTCAATAGAATCAATTTGAAACAAGCTCAATATCCAATGGATTGGGAAAGGTTCACCATTCCACATCAATGTGACACCACTCCCCCAATAGGATAAGTTTTAGTGTCTTAGATTAGAGGTTTGTCAAGCTTTCATGATTTAGAATGCTAGTTTTAGTGTCTTTGTTTACAGTGAATGATCTTATTGGGATTGATGCGTAGTGGGTTAAATATGCCTCAAATTCGTATGGATCGCGTAGTTAACCTATACTATGTCATTGTTCACATTTTGGCACTAGAAGGAGGGAAAGCTTTAATGTTTTGAGTATTTTTAGAGAAATTTTGTAGGTTACGCCCCATAATTTTGCTTGAAAATCGTCACTTTTTTACTCATAAAAAATTGGACAAATTAAAGCTTGAAAAATGACTATTTGGGTTTTTTAGATCTCGGTCTTACCTTTCCGTAGCTTTTTATGACACTCAATTTAATCAAGAATTGAAAAATATATCAATTTTTTAATTCTGCTGTGTTTTTTTAAAATTATGGGTTAAATCTCTTAAATGCATGATTTTCTTTCATTTTTAATAAATTCTATATGATTAATCTTGCGGAAAGGTTTTCAGGTTTTGAAGATCTAATATTTAGCTTTCCAAAATATATTACAATTTCAAAATTGATCAAGATTTAACAAAGTTGTGGTTATCTCAAGTTGTTGTTATAATCATCCATCATTAATTTTGTTGTGTGTTTTTAAAATTTTGAGTTTAATCTCTAAAATGTATGATTTTCCTTCATTTTTAATAAATTCTATATGATTAATCTTCCAGAAAGGTTGTTGGGTTTTGAAGATCTCATGATTATCTTTCCAAAATATTTTATGATTTCAAAATTGATCAATATTTGAGAAAGTTGTCGTTATCTCAAGTTGTTGTTATAATCTAATTTTCTAAAACTATTTCTCAATACTTAGTGAAAGGATAAAATGAATTAACCGTCAAAATTGGATAAAATTGAACCAAACCTTCACATTTGCTTTAAATTTTGACATGTACTTTAAATTTTTAATTTCATCTAATTTCTAACATGTCACTAACTTCTCATTTTTTCTTTTTAGACTAACTGGTTTTGTAGGTTGGAGTGATAAAGTTCAAAGTGAAGAAGCATATTACCATTTAAATATAATTGTAACAAGTGTTTCGACACTTTTGGGGCAATTATAACCCATTTATGATGCTTTTTTATTTCATGCTTTAGGACCAAACCAAATTTCTTTTGGGCTTTAAAATGAACATTCAAATTGGTTTAAGAATTGAACCCTCACATCATTTATTTTGTTGGGTTAAAATTGAACAATACAATTTTCACACTTCAAATTGGCGTTTAAAATGAACTCATTTTACTATGATGGTTTAAAATGAAAATGTGTTTGATTTATTTACATATTCTTATTGTGTGTATCCACCCCCCTTTCACTTCGTGTGATCTTGGGTGAAGAGAAACACACAAGTCTAATATTTTGCTTGGAAGTGCTTATCCTCTCCCCTTGCACCTTTTGGAAAACTTGGGTGATGAAAAGCATTTTACACTTCAAACATGTGTTACCTTTAGAGGGACTACCTCCCAACTTGTGAGAGGGAATGACCCAAGTAGTGCTTTCTATCCAACTTGCCATATACATAATTTGGAGTGAAAAAAGTCACTAACCAACTGGTTGTGGTTGTCCCATACCAAGAAAATTCTCCCCTAGTATCCTTGTGATGCATTGAAACCCTTAGATTTTTCTAAGGGTTGGGAGGCCTCTTAATTGAGTGAATCACCGCATGTATGGCACCAGTCTATCTTGGATATGGTCATTAAAAACCTTGTTGTAGTGGCTAACCAAGTCCAAATCCAAACTTTATTTCAAGGTAGTGCATGGGAGTAGCATCATGCCTAGAAGTTACTTATCATGTATGGTTTTTTATTGAGGCATGAAGCAAATGGGGAAGGGACTCCTTTGCTTGGCATGTCAAGACGTTAAATTTTCTTGACATAGTCTATTTTGCCACTTCATCTTCACATATTAATCATCTCTTTTGATGATGGTAAGCCTACTGAGAAATATGTACCTAATCTATTTAGGATTGTAAATGCTTGTGATTCAGTTTAACACTTGCTTGATTCCAAAACAATTGAAACCAAACATCAACAAGTCTTTTAAAAATTTTAAACCCTTTGGTCTAAGTATGGATACCCTTTGAAAAAACTTTGATATTGATGCTTTTCCTAAGAATTTATTCTTAGTGACTTCTAAATATTTTGATTTACATCAAAATCCATACTTCCCAAAGTTAACCTAGGTAACTATGCCCTTGACTTCATCCTTTCACAAAATGGACTTTGTGGAATTGATGATGTTTTTGACATAGACATTTAGTTTGAACTTAAGAAAGACATTGTATGCGGTAAAAATAAATTCATTAATCCAATATTAAATCAAATGAATACCCCACATTGATGTATGTTTAAACTTTGACTCCCCAAAACAAGAAAATTGAGACAAGGAAAACATTACAAAAAATTGAGTCCAAATTCTATTGTCCAAATCATTGAGTTCCATTATCCAAATTCATTGAGTTCTATTGTCAAAATCCTTGGGTCCTATTTCCAAAATAATTTGATTTATATTTTACCAAAATCATTGAGTCCTTAGGGTTTGATCACTTTAGAGGTATAGCATTCTTCTCACTACCCTGGTCTTGGAAAACAAAGGTTCATTCTAGGTCAACATTGGGTCAAACATTTCATCCACCCCTTCATCAAATTTCATACTTCATTTCACCAAACTTTGCAAAAAAAATTAACACACCAACACTTTGGACTTAGACATCTATCAATCTAAACCCTGACTTAGCTACTTTGTATGTGAAATGAATCCTTTTCCATGAATTTAGTTAAGTTAGTTATCATCTTTGGACTAGTTTATCTTGAAGGTCACAAGTCTACCTTAAATTTTCACAAGTTCATTAACATCCTTTATCCAAACATCAAACTCCTATAGTCAAAAGTGTTGTCCCAAAATGTTTGCAAAGATCACTTTCCACATCATTCACCTTTTTCATCTCCCACTCACATCATTGCTCCAAAACAACTTAGAATGTCCCTTATACCTAAATTTGAGTCAACTAGAGAGTTCAAACATTACAAATCTCAACTTGTGTCTCCCATAGGTGAGACACAATTTATGGTAACCACAAGATCACAACACAAGAGAATCATGGAGAAAACCAAAGTCTCATCTACCATCAGTGATTCCAATCCTCAAGAATTCGATCCATGACGTCATTCTACCCATGCACAACAAATCCAAAATCAAGGACCTTTTGAGGTAGAATATGTCACAAACAACCCACTTCAACTTACTAAAGAGGAACTCGTTGACTATGAACAAAATCATCCCACTTTTCTTGCGCAAAATTTGACACTAAGGTTAACCCAATCTACGATTCAACCAACTCTATCCCTTGTGCCAATTCAACCCTTAACATCTAGTCTTGTAACTAGGAAAGGAACCAACCTTGGTCTCAATTCATGTGTAGTAACAAACACAATTGTGGGTATTCACATCACTAACATTCCATTAACCTCCAACCTTCCCCAAAACACAAGTTGGACACCAAAATTTGGAAAAACATTTACATTTCATGATGCCACAATGACCTCGACATTTTGAGCACAACCATCTTCATCCATCACCACAAATACCCCAAGTATGCCTAATGTTACACAAGGTAATGTGAACCAAGTACTTCAAATAGGACAAGAAGGGAAATTTAACACCCTCACACAAGTGAAACCCTTAACAAGTGGTTCCTACAACCCCATCAATACATCGAAACAAGTGGTTACCCAAGCTACTCAAGTCAATCTACCATCCATATCAGACCCATTTATTATCGACCCAAATCAAAACAACACCTTGGTTACGAATCCCATAAACCAAGGTAATACCTTGATCCCACCTCAAATACAACAAGGGAACACCCTACCCATCGATCAAGGGAACCCTTTCAATCAATTGTAAGGTTTGAATGTGTCATTACCATCACAATACTAAATGACACCAACATCATCTTTCCCCTTGTTCCCCCACGTCATGAAAAATCAAATGGGACCTCAATCTTACATTCCTCCACCTCAATCCACTATCCTACAAGGAATGTTAAACCAAGGCAACCCCCATCCTCTCATCCTCAACCCACAATCCACTCAAACCATGAACACCCAAAACCCGTCACAAATATCTTGACAATAAAATGATCCTACATTGCAAGCGCATGCCTTATCTTTACAACAAGCACAACATGCTTATCTGCAAGTCATCCAACAACAACAACAACATAAAGCAACCTTAGCATCACAACAACAAGCAACCTTAGCAACACAACAACAACAAGTCACACATCAAGCCCTAGTTGATCAACAACAACAACAACCACATCAAGTAGCCTTAGTAGCCCAACAACAACAAAAATCCCAACAAGAATCCCTCATAGCCCAACAACAACAACAAACCCAACATAAAGCTCAACAATATGTCTAGCAACAAAAAATGCTCGCACAACAACAACAATAGGGTTTATACTGCAATCCCCAAGAGAACATCATCAATCTAAATACATTAGGAGCATATACACCTCTACCACCTTCACTTTCATAATATCCTACACCACCATACACATCATACAACACCTCATCATATCAGAATCCTACACATAATTCATCTACCTTTCCACAATATATCCCTCCACCAAACCCATAAGACGATATGGAATCGCAACTTAAGGTGTTAACACAAGAAATTCAAGATATGAGAATGGGAAAAATGAAGAAAACCCATACAAAATAAAACTTATGCCCATATCCATTTGATCGAAACTTCGCAATGGTACCTTTCCCTACTGATTTTGAGGTCCCAAAATTTGATAAATAAAAAGGGAGAGGAAATCATGTGGATCAAATGAAACAATTCAACGTCATTTGTATGGAGGTTGCCTAAAATGATTCCTACTTGTGCCTCTTTTCATGTAGTTTGATAGGCCCATCCATCGATTGGTTCTCGCAATTGTCTCCAGGCATCAAAACCTTCCAAGAAATCATTGATAAATTCATAGACCATTTCTCCTTCAATCTTGATATGGATGTAAGATTAGAAGAATTATACACTCTCAAGAAAAACAAAGGAGAATCCTTCGCTAATTTCTTACAACGATGGAGGAAAAGAGCTAGTAAGAGCAAGTGGCCCATTCCCGATGAGCAACAAGTGGGAACTATCATAGAAAATCTTAATCCAGATTTATCCTTCCACTTAAAGATGCAATGTATCACCACTTATGATGATCTTGTCCCTAGGGCCCTCAACATCAAGAGAGCTCTAATCTCACAAGGAAACTTGCAAGTGTATAAAGACTTGACCGCCCATCCACTAGTTCTAATGACAAATCCCGATTTTGGGCTAGGAACAAGAATGCTACTTGTGATGGTGTTGTTGATGCAAATTTGGTCTTAACTAATCCTAGACAGGAAAAAATCCAAACTATAAACACTCAACATGCACCCCAATGAACAAACAGTGCTCCTAAATGACAACTCACTTCCTTAGGGGAACCTATGGAGAATGTGCTGAAAAGGTTGATACAGTATAATCTTATCACACTCCCAGATTTCTCAAACTATCAAGAGCCACAAGTCTAACCTCATAGCTATAGAGACGATCATTTTTGTGAATTTAACCAATACAAAGGTCATAACACACAAAAAAAAATTAGACTCAAACATCTAACAAAAGATCTTATTGAATGAGGAGACATTTATGTTGATCAAAAATCTGGGAATGAAAATTTGAAAATTTACACAAATCCTATGCCTGATCATACCAAAGAAAAATATTTAGGAAAGGAATCAACCTTAAAAAACATAAACCATACCGATGATACAATGGTGGGACATATTTATTTATCACAACATGAGGAATCATATATGCATCAACATACTATTTTAAAATAGAGTCCAAACCCATCAACAGTGTTTAGCAATATTTTATATCGTAATGACATCAAGTGGATATCAGATTGTGATATCTCTCCTACATATGACTCAATGATTAGGCATGTTGAAGAAGTTTTAAACAAGCCAAAAATATCCCTTGTTGCACAAGTACCCACAAACTATTGCGAAGTCTTTTATCGATGATATATCATCCACCCAAGGATCATGTCAAGAGGCTCGGCTCTTGAGGATAACAAAACTTATTCCGAATAGAGTCAGGATCAAGAACCCCTATCCCTAGAGTTTCACCAAGAGCTAAGGGAAATCTTAGAAAACATTTTAAACTCCAAAGATGTCCCCGATATCACCCCTAAGATGTTTCTTTCTGACAGACATATAGACCTTCTTCATCAAAAACAAGAGTCTCCCACTCTTGGTATTCCTACACAAGAGCAAGCAATGGTTGAGATTCTTGATTCTTACAGTGATTGTGCATCATTGAAATATTTTGAATCAACACCAATATCTTTTGAAGCAATATTAGCAGATAACGATGTCATAGAATCAGAGCAATCAATTCATATGCCTTAACAACGGGAACCCATAGCAATATCATGTGTTCATGACAAGTCATATTTAGTGGCTATGGATTAGAGGGTAAATTATCAGGGTTAAGGATTAGGTATTGATAATACCTTCAAAACGTCGAGGGAAATCTTGTCTACAACAAGCATCAACACATGGGGCATGAAGGATCCTTATGGTGAAAATATTGTCAATGCTACAACTAGCTGTATATTGAGTTGGTATTCACCCATTATCCTATACAAAAATTAGGACCAATGTAAAAATAAGAATTCCTATCAAAGCAAGGAAAATATCATCAAAGAAAATGAAGCAGTAAAGAAAAAAGGACAAATCAAGTACAAATGGATACCAAAGAGAAATAAAGAAAATAATCCCTCTAAAACTCCATTAGTTAAAGAAACTTTGAGGATAAATTGAAAAGGGAAATGTATCCATGAAAAGAGTCCTCAAATACAAAAGCATTCTTCTCAAGCTAGGAACAAAGTATATCTAGTGGTTGTTCCTAATTCCACGAAAACCTCTCCCAATCATTGCTCATCTTCCCAAGTTTGGAGAGTCAAATATTTTGAACCATCGACCAATCCATCTCATATTCCTTCATGAATGACATCATACACTCCATTCATGATATACAATTCTCACATTGACCATGTGTTGGAAGGCACCCTTCATCATAAGGATTCCAAGGTACCATATTGCGATGTGCACACATAGTCAAGGTTAATTCCAGTATGCACAAGGCAGATCAAAGTTCTTCAAAATTGCATCCAAGCTCTTGTATCTTAGAAAAGTAGCTTCTTCAAGTAGGATATTCTTGGCACGTTATGATAATGGCCTCTACATCAATACCACCAAGTGGTTCAACATGACAGTAAAATTTCCAAGAAATCAAAAAATACAAATAAAAACAAAAATAAAAACCAAGAAAATAGTAAAACTAAAAATCGTCCTCCAGTGAAAACCACTATGGTGGCGCTTTGGGAAAGTACTATGATGAAAACTTGGAAAACAAGCATCATGAGTAGAATCAAGCATCTATATGATCCTTCTCAGACAGAAGCATCTCATCCTTGTCATGATAAATCCAATGTTCCCTCCATCCATCCAATCCAACTTTTATCTAGATTTTCCCATTTATCAAGATCTTGACAAAGATTTGGTGTATACTTCAACTCTAGTCATGGTAAAATTTTGATAGGATCTTTACCATTTTATCTCATGAAGTCTGATAGTCCATATCTAAGCATGATTAAACTCTGTTGACCTCTTCACATGTACATCACCTATCTTGATTGTCCATTACACTATGAAGCATTGCTAGATGCTAGGGGCAGGTTATTGCACTCTTATTTTCAAATAAATCTTGATCCATGTCTTATATCTCACAACATGACATTGACATCATGATCTAGGTATCATTTACCTCAAAATATCATTGAAAATCCAAAAAACATTCATAAAATCTCATCAAAATCCAAAAACACTTGCAAAATCAAAAAAATCCAAAACATCCAAAACACATCAAAATCCCTAAGAAGGTCAAAACATCAAAAATACAAAAATAGAATGTAGGAAAGGCCATCATTGATGTGCCCATGAGACACCCCAGATCAGTCCTTTAGGAGTCTGTCATGATAAACTGGCAATCCATCAACTGTTAATTTCTCATCATCAATAAGTCAAGTCAGTTGAACTAAGTGGTCTCTGCGTGTATAACGTAGGCAAGGCTCATCTTTGATTAGCCCCCCCAGGCGCCCATGATAGGTCTTTTGTGTTAGTTTCTTGGTTGAAACTCAAAAAATCCCTATAAATTTTAATATAAAAAATCCCTGAACATCCAAATATCAAAAACCCCTAAACATTCAAATATAAAAAAATTAAAAAATAAAATAAAAATTAAAAAATTAAAATCCCTAAACATTCAAATATTAAAAAACCCCTAAACATCCAAATATCAGAAAAGCCTTAAACATTTGGAAAAATTAGGAAAACCCCTAAATAGCATAAAATATCTTACAAAAAACCCTAAACAACATCAAATATCTTAGAGAAAACCCTAAACAACCTCAAATAATTGAAAACATAAACATTCACATAAACTTTCAAAAAGACCAAAAATAGCTTCAAAACATTTTCAAAAAAAAAACATTGAAATATTCCAAAAAATTCAAAACCATCCATCCCATTTCACTTTCACCCGCAATAAACCTTCATCCATAATAAATCAATTGTCACCTTCAACCTTTGGCAAAACAAGTAGAAAGCAAGCATCACAAGTCATAAAGTGAGAACCTAAGTATCAAAATCTAAAGTCTAGATCATAGGTAAATGCGCTAGTGAAGTTTGTATCAACGACTTGTAAAAAACCTCATCCTAAATCAAAACATTTGATCAACATGTCCTAGGATGAATCTTTCTTGTGATGGACATCAATATCATAAATCACCTTAGCTAAGCTAAACTGGAAAGAGATATAGATAACATTGACTATTTGTCTTTGATCTTTTCTTATGATTTATCTTACTAACTCATTTTGAGGACCTCTCGATGATGTCTAAATTATTTAAAGAGAAAGGAATGGGGCATCAATCATTATCTTTTGTTTGTTGTGCTTGTGTGTATTCTTGTAAAATAATCTTGGTGCGTACTTGCTTTCTTGTGTGTAGGGAGGTCATTTGGAGTAGATTGTTGACTATTGCATATGCTTTGGTCCAAGATATTCTAAACTTCCAAACTATATTCTGATGAATTTTCCATATGTCAAGGTGTGAACAAGAACTATCCTATCTATTTGCAGAGTCAAAGTCCATTACACTAGATACAACACCATCCTAGTTATTAATACCTTGATGCATCATGTCTCTATGTTATATCAAAAATAAGGAATGACGAAAAATCTCAAGATTCCCAAGATATGAGAAAATCATTCACTCTCATCACCATATCTATTAAATTATTGATGCAGCATAGACTTGTTGGACTTCTGAATCAATCTCAAAATCAATGGTCAATTCATCTATCTTATTCTTCTATCTTTACTAACATTTATATCCAAGTGTTGAATATATGTGATACATCAATATATACATGAGGCTACCCATAGTTGATGACTATTTATACATCATGAAATTTGTCAACCTCGATATATGAGCTAGCACGCTCGCAATCCCTCTTCCACTGTGGCATAGTGGGCCATCCATATCATCTTCAATTCAACAATCTAAAAAGTTGCAGCTTTTTGATTCAAAAGCAACCTATAATCTCAAGCATAAGTTTGATTTTCACCTATCGTTAGCTAGATCGAAACACTTTATTCCCTAATTGATCTATCAAGGGGGCAACCAACCATATTTTGATCATATCGATATCAAATCATCTAACGAACTTTGTTCCTAGCCTTGCTAGAAAATCTTGATCAAATTATTAAATCAACCATCATTGGGATATATCTTTCCCTATCAATTATTGTGTTATTCAACATAATATTTGCATTGTTGTGAATCCTAAATAATTTCATCAATCAATCAATCAAATCAATAAACTTTAGATTGGCTATCAACATCTCAAAGAGAGCATCGATATCCATTTCAGTGAAATCAACATTAGTCTTTGAACCAATGCAACAAGTGCATTGCTTCAAAGAGGGGAAAAATATAGACACTTAAAAATATCCTGAATGATATCATTCACTCAAATCAGATATACTAACACTATTTCATCCTCAAATCCATCCTCTTTTCGCTTCATTAATTAAATTAACCTAGTTATTTAATTAATTGCATCATTTCCATCTATTAATCTAATTAATCTCATTAGATGAATCAATCCCCTTTTATGCCAACACTTTTTCTTACTAAATAAAATAAATCAAATTATTTAATTTGGTCCCTAAAATCCTCTTATTTAATTAAACAACCCCAAGTTATTTAATTAAATGTCACCACCCTTTCCCTTTTTCATTAAATCATTTATTTAATGAATATCATGTAATTCTTCTAAAAATTGCATAATTAACATTGTTTTAATTATCAATTAGTAATAAATCTAATTCCCTCACTTGCAAAGGAATATTCCAAGGGAATATTCCTCCTTTGCACATTCCTCCAAAAGGAATATTCCCATGGAATATTTCTTCCCCCTTTTGCACATTAAAACATTTTTTTAATTTTCTAAATATCTATTTCCCTCACCCATGAGAATATTCTAAAGAATATTCTCTTTTTCTCACTCATTTGAAAAAAAGGAATATTCTCCTTCATAGAAAACTTACAAGACTTCATGTGCAAGTTGACTAACAAGACTTCTTGTACAAGTTAAAGGTGTGTTTTTTTGAAACAATATGAGCCCTTGATTCTTTCCTTGATCCATGTTTCATCTTTCATCCATCTTTGACCATTTATTAGCTTTTTCAATCTGAACCCTTCATTTCTCATTTGATTTCCTATAAATAGGTCACTATTTGGAGACAAATGGATCCATCTTTTAACATCAAACTTATGTTTTTAAAATCACTTGCATTTACACTCACATTTAACCTTATTTTAGCTTATTTTAATTGCATCATATTAGCTTATCTTCCATTAATGGCTTCCATGATAACATAAATGCATCCATTTAGTATTGTGTAATTAGGGTTTGAATATTGTTTAGCTCAAAATTTATTTAGATTAGCTTTGTATATACCCATATCAATCATTTTAGCATACATCATGTTAAAGTAGCTTGCATCATGTTCATTTAGCTTTAAATCATGTTTTATCATATATCTCTCATCAGTTTCGTCTATTCTCTTCAATAGAATCAATTGAAACAAGCTCATTATCCAAGGGATTGAGAAAGGGTCACCATTCCATATCAATGCGACACCACTCCCCCAATAGGATAAGTTTCAATGTCTTAGATTAGAGGTTTGTCAAGCTTTCATGATTTAGAATGTTAGTTTTAATGGCTTCTTTGTCTTTGTTTATAGTGAATGGTCTTATTGGGATTGATGCTTAGTGGGTTAAATATGCCTCAAATTCATATGGATCGAGTGTAGTTAACCTATACTATGTCATTGGTCACAAAATCCACCTTTATGATCCCAACTTGGCATTCCTTCTCAAAGTCCCATAAACTCGGCTAGTGCTTCATCACTTTCGAATATGTCTAAGATCAAAGGTCCTTGTTGATCCTAATCTATTAGTTGTAGAGATACTAATGATAGGTCACCATCGGTATCATTATAGCTCAATGATAAGTCATGTATGGTAAATACCGATATATTGTCAGGGTCCCAAAAGGTATCAATCCAAGTATGACTATTCCTATATTTTGTTTGTAGAGAGGATTGGTTAAGCTCCCAAAAGGTTTGAACTAGGTCATAGTCACTGGAGGACTTGTCGAAACCCCATTTCCATTAATTAGAGTCCATTTTGGTATTGATAATCCTTAGATGTCTCAACGTCATTAAAATCATAATGTTTTTATCTTAAGATAACTTCGTACAAGGAGCACTCACCTTTAATGGTGTATACCCTAACCCTTTCTTCTTTGGTAATTTAGGAGGCATTAAAGGTTCAGTAATTCCATTCTTATGTAAGCCAAGACCACTATGTCCATCATAACCCTTTTGTTTCATGATCTTAAAACCTTTTCCATATTGTTCAATTGGTATTTGTGTGAGCTTGGTATCTTCTTCATCCTTATAGATCCATGTAGAAATATCCTCGCTTATGGTCTCTTTGCTTAGGTCACTCAACTTAGTGAAAGTAGAGGGAGGGCTATGGATGACAACCTTAGGTTGATTTTGGATAAGACTAGGTTTACCATAAGATTTGGGTGATGTAGGTAGCTTCCCAATGCAAAATAAGCTCTCAATGTTATACTCTCCATGTCCTTGGTCATAGATCTGGACTCCACCTTTGGGGATGGAAGTGGAAGATGTGGATAATAAAGAGGGGTCAATGTAAAGTGATGATGCAGAGGGAAAGGCTTCTTGATTAATAAGAACTTGATGCTCAATGGTTATCTTCAGGTTACTACAATATTGTAAGGGGTCGAGATCGCCTAATATGGTGATTTCAATGTCGTTATAAGGAAGCTTGAGGCATTGATGATATGTGGAAGGAATAGACTTCATGACATGAATCCATGTGTGACCAAGGGGAAGTTTTATGGTAGGTCTAGATTCAAGACTTGAAATGTTATATTTTGAATGCCTGGTCCAACGCTTATAGCAAGTGTAATTACACCTTTGGAGGAACATTCAACATCATTATAATCCCTTATGATAATTTTCTTGGATGTGTCTATAAAAGATTCATAGAATCCCAATGTTGTGACCAATTTTAGAGTTCATATGTTCGGACTTGCTTCACCATCTACCAAGACTCATCAGATTTTGTGTTTGTTAATGTATATCTCAAGGTTCAATAGATCATTATGATTAGGCCTTTGCATAGGGAGATCTTGTTCAAAAATTGTAACATGATGGGTAGTAGCCAAGTATTTGACCATGGTATGAAATTGATTAACATTTAGGTTTGTGGGGATGGAAGTCTCTTGAAAAGCTTTGCCCAAAATGTATTTATGTTCGAGAGATATATGAAGCAAATCAAGAATGGGTATCTATGTAGGAGTCTTCCCTAGATTATCCAAGAGGCTATATTGAGTTTTTGGTTGCGAATTAGAAGTGGCCCCTTGCAAGACCACTTTAGATCTCCGAGTTGTAAGGACAAATTTTGGGTTTTTATTAATGGTAATGATGGAGGCATTATTATCAAAGGCTCAAATTTTATTAATAGTATACTCACATGCAATGCTGGTATAATTTTCATTATTATTGACCTATTCTTGCCTGAATTGGAGACTTTTCCCGATCCACGGTCTTGTAAGGGATTCTTAAAAATGGTATGGTCAAAATTTGTCTTTCCTTGTGAATTTTCTATGGATATGTCTCCTTGGTCAATGAGGTCTTGAATGAGGTCCTTATGTTTCCAACATGAAGATGTCTTATGTCCTTTTGTGTGATGGTACTCACAAAAAACATTATCATTCCACCAAGCTAGTTAAAAATTGTTGGTTCATAGTCTCCGATTTCTGGTAGTTGGATGACATTCAATTGTAACAGTTTCTTCAAAATGATTCAATGGATTCCCTTAAGGGTTTATATGTTTGTTCATGGAGGATCTCGATGTTGTTAATGAGTAGCATGAAAAACACGTGAGAAGTCTCCCAGCTCAGTCATAGGCTCAAGGTACTCAAGAAAAACCCTTGGAAATTGGTGAAGGGTAGTGATTAGCCCATTGGTTGAGCTTTCAATGACGAAAAAAGTTGGAGAGGAACAATCCGTTGAGAACATGCCTAGTGAGTAGGAGGTGGAATAAAGATTCCCCTCCCTTGAAATAAAAGATGTTTTTGACCCTTACATTCTGAAGGATAGAATTGTTAAAAGGGAATATGATGAGGATGCAGATGATGATATTAGGGTAAAGGCATGTAAGGAATTCACTTTAGATGAATCTTTTGTTAAAACTAAGGAATTTTTTATTAAGATTAAGAGTTAGGATCTAAATAAAAGGATTGAAGAGATAAAAGCTAGTGTGGACCCCTCATTGCAAGAGGAGGGGAAGAAAGAAGAAGAGGAGAAGATCATGAATGAAATTAAAAAAATTACCCCTATTGAAGCTAAGAAACTTGTCAAGGATAGTGGCATAATGTTATTTCAAGGGTGGGATCTCACATCAACCATTACATTGGATGCCATCAGGAATGATCTAAGGGCCTACATATTAGAATAACATTTTGATAATAAGGTATTTGGATCAAGCTTCAGTCCCAAATTTCACACCCTTGCAATTTGGTCAATGGCACCTAACATAGGGAAACTTGAAGTTGTCAAGTCAGGGGAATATTTTATTAACATTGTTGTGATAAATAAAGCTACAAATATCACCCCCACCCAAGCTGCACAACTGATAGTCCATGTTGTAATGTTGAGTGCAGATACTATACAAATATCTTAGGAGATATATATGATAAAATTTTGGACAAGTACAACACTCTCCTTGATGAATATAATAAGATGAATGTCATTGCTACACAAGCAAGCCCATTAAAAAGGGATTTGTCATCTCTATCTTCTTTTGAGTTGTCATCACAAGACATGGAGACCCTATCATTGAGAATTAGTAGCCTGAAAGAGGAATTACAGATGCAAAGGGAAAATGTGAAGAAGGCTAAAGAGGAGATATCAAAAGTTGAAGGGGGCATATTTGAGAGTGTATTAGGACATAAGGTCTCCAAGAGTTTGCACAAATCAGAAAACATTTGGCAGGTGTATAAACCATTCATGAAGCTTACAAAAGGTACACTCAAGTGTAGAGTGTTTTTCAAAATGATTGGATCAAGTGGAGTGCAAGATTTTGTGCCCTCAAGGAGATGATTCCAAAAATGAAGGATGATCTTAAGCCTCCTAAAAATATCCTAAAATTGATAAAGGAAATTGATTTATTAAGGGGGATTTCAGCATTTCATGGTAAGCTAGGTGTGTAGCTCCAGACTAAGTTGAAGATGTTTAGGGATATGGAGGAATGGGAAATGCCTAAGATATTGAATGAAGAAGGATAGAAGAAAGAGTTTAATACATGGAAGGAAGGGATATCAAGTATGCTCCCCACTACCAAAGAATCTATAAGTATGAGTGATTATAAAATGTTGAGTACTTTTTTGGATGATTTGACAAAAGTTGAGGTGAATATGGATGTGTTTGTTAAAGAGGCCAAAATATTAATAGATGCTAGGTATAATTTACAAAATTCTAAAGTGCAGAAATTACTAGATACTCAATGGCCCACTAAAGAGGAGTATAATACATGGCTGGGAAAATTTACAAATTAAGCCTTGGATAAAGTATTGATAAAATTATCTCCTCTCTATCTAAAAGATGGTGACATTAATGTTGATGTGGAAAGTGTAGCGATCTTTATCTCTTTATGTTTTTATGATTTTGTCTTAAGATTTTGGAGCATGTGAATGGAATGCTACAATGAACCAATGATGCCTTTTAGAATGAAAAATAAATCTTCATCGACAAATGAAAATAGTTTTTGTCCCACATGAATTTTCCCTCCCTTGAATTGTAAATGTAACTACATTGGAGAATATTTTTTGTAGCAATCCAATGAAAATGTGACATGTGTGCATTGTGACCCGAAGCTTTTTTTTCTCCTTTGTTTCTATAAGAAGGAATTCGAGGCCAAATGTACAGGTTGTTGATTAATCAGAGATGAAATTTGTAAAAAGTGAATACAAAGAATAGAATAGAGTTTTTATTTTAGGTTATGAGTCCTTTGTGTATGTAAGTAGAATTTTGATTTTATTACTAGCAAATAATATAAAAATGGAAAATATTCAAAGCCAATTCTCTCCCAATGTATTCATCTTTTGAGCTATTAAAGAAATAATCAATGGTTGTTTTAGAGATCCTCATTGTGTTTTAATGAGTGTATGGTTTTGTCTTTGTTCAAATTCAAAGAATTTGTTAAAATTCTTGGATAAATTCATAGGCTCAAATGGTTGAATGTCATGATATGATAATGAGTTTCTAGTTTGGAGTAATTGAGACTGGTGTTGTAATGCAACATTGTGTAAGCTCTCTAATGCTAAGTGTTCATATGTTGTCAAGGTTTATTTGCATCTGTAACAAACTCCATAACCTGAATTAAGGCACTATTCTAGGTTTTGTATTGTGTTAAATTTTTCTTGGTATCTCATAGAAAATACATTCAAATCATTAAAACCCTTAAACATTTAGTAAAAGTAATGTCAAGTTGAAATCTATCATGCTCTATTTCTCTGTAAATAATTAATATGTAAATATTTTCAAGATCTTTGCACTTATTCAATTGCTAAAGCAACTTCAAGTGGACTTCATTTATTATTTACAATATATGTGATTAATTGGCATAGACGATCATAGATTACATTGTGGGATCACCCTCCTAGGTTTTGTAGAGCCCAAAGTGTAGGAGGAAAGCCTTACAAGCTTGCACTCGTTCGTTGGCCAATCCCTCCAATCAGCTTACCATTGCAAAATGGAAAATTCCATAGGCTTAATTGTGAGATAATATTTGTTCATAAAAAGTAACCAACATCTCCAACACTTTGTATCACCTTGATTTTCAAAAAGAAATGTCATAACATATAGAAGAATGATGATAAAAATAGAGGAAGTGTATAACATATTTATCCACACTTGTATCCAAGCACCTACAAGGGTAGCAAGGTTTCTCTAGGTAGGATCACAAAACACAAAAAGACAAGCAAGGGAGAACACACACACAAACAGATCTAGGCTATAGGTAAAGAAGAGGTATCACCCTAGTCCTCATCGACTAGGAGGTCATCATACTCACAATCTAGGTCATTATAGGGGGAGGGTGGATAATCCTACAATTGGGGATAGTGAGCAAGGTACCATCAAACTCACTTGCAATGAGAGCTAGGTAGGGGCACGGTGACTAACTCTGGAGAGGTAGGGGCTACTTCCATCATTAGGATGGTGCAAGCAAAAAAATGTAGCTCTCGAAGAAGGTGATCCGGTCTTCTGACCACCACTCAAAGTAAGGTCATCCTTTATCTTACACTTCAATGGAGGATTCTAGATCCCCATAGAAGAAGCAAAGGTGGAGGGGGGAGAAGTCAAAGCTGCAATAGACACCACTATTGTGTTTGCCATGTCTATGGGTTGGGGGAAGGGAGGGATTTTTGGGAGGGATATCAAAAGAGGAGGCTCCATGGAGGGTACAATGAAAACTTGCACCCTTTTGGGTTGAATAACATCGGGTCTCGTTGTGGGAGTTGAAAACAAAATAGAGGCGATTGGAACTGAGGTATAAGGAACAAAAGGAAGAGACACAATAGAAGATGGAGAGATAGGAGCTACTAGCTCTCTATCCATCTTCTATGAGACAACTTGTTCTACGGCTAGAGAATTTCTCTTGGGCTTGTTCTCATGTACAAGTTGATTATGTCAGCTCAGTGCACTATATTTTTGTAGCCTAAGAAGAGACACTAGAGAAACCCCACAAGGACATTTTCCCTTTCCATAGACAACAGGTCTAGGAACTGTGGGAAAGACTGGAAGTTAAAAAAATTGGCATTTATATTTTCACCATGCAAGTACCATAGGAATCCCATGTGGGGCGTGGGGGAAGGAGTTGAGGATGCCACAATAGGGTGAGAAATAGAAGCGGATGGAGCAAAAGACATACAAGGAGAAGACCCTTGAGTGTGATCGAGCTTCCTCTTTCCCTTTTTTTGGGTGGAAGAGGTATTTGGCTACTGTGTAATCATGGAGCCTTTCATGGATATAACATAGGGATATACTAGATAGCTCACTTTTGGTTTCGTGTCCTTAGTCTTATAATTATTATAATTCTTTTTTTCCCGTCGAGTCAAGATAGTATCGTCATTGATGAGGTCCTAGATCTCATGATGTAGGCACACAAATATTTCAGTATCATGTATGTGTACTTGGTGATACTAGAAAAATTGATGTTCATTTATACCAATCAAGATAGGGCTCTGTGAGAGGTTGGGTATCCAACAAAGTTAAGACTTTATCTTTCAATAACTTCTTCAAGATAACAGTGCAAGATTTTGATAATTTTATAAAGTGCCTATTGCATTTTAGGCTCTTATCATTAGATGTAGAAACCAAATTCACAATAGCTTTATTTTTTCAAAAAAATAACACTAGAAACCTATCATTAGAGTGAGAGCACAAGGAAGATCCCTCGAACTATGCAACCATCTATTGGTATTCTTGTAACACAACACATAAATGTGCAAAAGTGGGATACTTCATCAAGGAATTTTTTATTGCCAAGTTCTTTGTAGGTTCTTGATGAAGACCTTTTGAACATATAAGTTAGGAAAAGGATAAAAAATTTGTGAGAAAATCGCTTGATAATAAGTGATAAAATGAATTATCTTTTCACGATCTCCTTTCTTACATCAGACGAGATCTGAGAAGGTCATCTTTGGCATGATGTTTTCCTAGAATTGTCTTGGAAACTGATTTACCAACTGATCAAATGAGAATATAGAGTTATTTGGTAAGGAACACTACCACTCAAGGGCAATGTCCTTAAGGGATCTTGGGAACAACTTGAACATTAGAGTGTCATGATGGAATAAATCTATGCACATCTCATTAAATGCCAAAACATGCATATGATGATCTCCTTTACCACCATACTTTTTTGAATTTTAGAATCTCCATCCCTTGAGGGATAAGAGTGTTTAGAATATAAAATGATAAAGGGCTATGATGGAAAAATGGTTGAAAGATAGGCTATGAGTTAACATTAGATAATTTTTCTAATTGGTTTTGCATCTAACCCATGTTCTACAATAAGACATTTAAAATTGGGTTGGATGATGAAATAGGACCAGTGGAACCACCACTAGAACCACCAGAGCCATCCACCACAATTCTAGTAGAGAATCTGCCACCTAAGCCAACATGGACCCTAGGATTACTGACAGGAGCATTAGGAGTGGCATAACTAAAGCCCAATGGTACCTTTCTTACTTTAAAGGTGGAGGCTTGGTGATGGCCAGAGGTAGTGTCAACCAAAGGACCAGTCTCGACCATACACATTGATGCCCTAGGCATGGACACTTCTAGTTGTCTTTTAATAGTCTTAGATCCTAAGTCTTAGGAAAAGTTCAAGCAAGGGTTTTAAGCCAAGACATGAGTGTCCACAATATTCGCAAGACCTTGGAGAAGCTCAAGGACTCTCCAATCTATTTCCAACATAACTCTTAATTATTTTACAAACTTAGCTTCTTTAGCGAAGGTTCTCTTTTCTAAGTACCTCTCAAACTCCTTAAGTCTCCCATATAGGGAAAGGATTTGTATTGAGATGATCTTGACAACATCATCCTCATCCATAAATGAGACGAAAGGAGAGGCAGGAGGCATAGGAATACAAGTGGTTTCCCTAAAAGGGTTGGAGAAGCTCATATTTGTCCCTAAAATTATCTCTTGAAAGTTGGTACTTGTAGTGACCTTCTTAGGATTCATCTCTATATGTCACAAACTTCTTCTGGGGTGATCCCACAATGTTGGTTTACAATTTCTGGGAGATTATGATTTTTCTTGAAATCACATATTTTTAAATAACATAATGATTTAAGCCTTAAAGAGTTCCATTTTAAGGATTCCAATTGAAGAGGGTTTGATAAAACCACCTTATATCAAACCCCCTTGGATAGAACCCCGCTAGTTTTAAACCATACCTATAACGAAGTCTCCTTTACACCTATCAAAATTTTGATAAAAAACCACTTTTGATTTACCTTTTGGGGGATCAAATGAATTCATTTAAAATTTATTTTTTGTAAGTATTTAGTCCTTATTATAAGCTTCACAAAAAGTATAATTTTAAATAAATTTAATTTAATTATTATATTTATTTTTCATTTCTTGTGAATGTAGGTTTTTCACCAAAAATCAAGCTCTTTGTTCCCCACATGTGGAAAAATATAAGATTATCAAAAACAAAAATTGAAAAATATTAGTGCACTAGATATTGAAATCCTTGATCCAACAAAAATAAATAAAAAAAAAGATACATACAAAAAAAGTTGTGTTATACGGTACACCTATGTCTGAATTGTAATTGGTTTGACTTCAAAAACTTGATTATGTGTTATACAGTGAGTGTCACTCCTTAAAAATGGTGTTTACTAAAAAAAAACTAGTTTTTGAAGGAGATGGAAAAAGAAGTGCAATTTGATTCCAAAAAAATTGAAAAAATAATATTTAGAATCTACAATTTTCTTTTCACAAATCATTAGCTTGCATCATCTTCAAATTCTTCACGATTTAGCCAGTATAGGTGTCCGAAAGTGAAGATTTAGTTATAAAAAATTAGTTTAGTGTCCAGTTTGGCCAAAAATTGTAAACCAATATTGTGGGATCACCCTTTGGTGACATTCTAGGAGGTTGTAGATTGATTCATAAAGATAAAAATAAAATAAAACACACAAGTCTACAATGCACCCAAGATGTGAGAGAAACATTCTTGACACGAAGAAACAAACACAAAAACCTTCACGTCGAGTTCACAAAAAATGTAGAGTAGGGGAATCTATCACCCTTGGAACTTGAGGTCACGAGAGAGTCTTGAGGAGAATACTTCCCTAAACTACCTTAGGTTTGACTAAGTATATTGTAAAGGGAGAAGAATGAGGCTGAAAAGGAAGGGCAAGAAGCACATCGCTTTCCTTCTACTAAAGGCAGGTGTTTGCAAAGTTAGATGAGATGATCATAGAGGTTCTGGAATGTTACACAGATAGCTGATTGTTTGAGGATGTGCATCTTAGGGACGTGCTAGTGTCCTGTATAGACATGGGGCTAAGAAATGGACATGAAGCACAATAGACTTATTAACCACTTGACTATTGATGTTTTGCAGTTTAACAAAAAACAAAGTATAGAAAGAAAAATTCTTAAAGGATAACTACTTTAGAAATGGAAATGATAGAAAAAGAGTGGGAGGAAAAGATACCATTCCACCCATGATTCAATTATTCAACTATCTCCACTTGAACATACCTATGCCTACACACACAAAAATGAGAAAAATGTTGGATAGTATTTGAGGTCTGCCTTAGTCAGACCCCTGTTTTGGTTTACCCACCTCCATGAATAGATAAGATGCAACAAGATATAGAAATCGATAAATAAATTTGAAAGGAAGTATTGCAACTAGAATGGAGAGAAAAGACAACTAAAATGCTATCCAACAATCATGATGATGCAACCGAATAGAAAAGCACAATATTACCTTCCCAACTACAAGTACTCAAGGCCAATAGTGAAAGGAAGATAATTACACCACCACATAGAGAAGATGAATATTGGATCCAACAATGTCGATGGTGTTGCAACATGAATGCATTATTGGAGCTAAGTGAAGAGCTTGTGGCAAGAAAAATGGAGTAGAAGAAAGAATGAAGTGTGTGAGAGTGAGATAATGAGAGAATGAAGTGTGATAATGTGAGAATGTTGTATGAATGAATGAATAAGTGAGTTTGAATTAGTAAAATGGAGGCAAGAGGTCAATTTTCGTCGATCAAGGGAGGAAAAGGATGTTACTTTTTATACCCAATTTCAAAAAAATAACGGATCCTGTAAATTTTAGGGGAAGGAATCCTGTCAAAACAACATTGCGACACACAAACATCTACGTGGTGCACATACATCCTTGACGAAATTTTCTCCACCGACGTAAAAAGACCCAGTCAGGTGGAAGGAATAGGGTGATGCACTAGACTTTGTATCATTGGGTTTATATTTTCTAAGGTAGGGGTAAATAAATGGGGAATTTTCTTAGGGTACAAATTCACACCATTACATGTTCTTTTACATTTCTATTTTACTAATCTTTTGTAATTAAATATATTCATTCTTTATAGAATTATTCCAATAGAAGTGGCTAGATTAAATAACAAGTTTTTGTTACATTTCTAACAATTTAATTTCCAAATTCATTAAACATTACATTGATTTAATGTAGTTTAATTTTTTTGTTTTACATAAGAATTATATATGAAAAAATATGTTCATCATACAATAAAGTGGAAAAAAAATTCATGGAGTAATAGAGCAAGCTATAGATGTCTAGTAAGAGACTAAAAAATACATTTATCTTTTTATTCTAAGAAATTTACATATACAAATGAAAATGAAAATGGATAAATTAAATCTAAATGATCATAAAAATCCCCTTCTGAAGCTTTCTAATGCATTAATAAAAAGGATAAGTGGGATGGAACTAAAAAAATACTAGTAAAAGGGTAGAAAATAAAATTCTTAAACAAAAATAATAATAGAATTTTGGAATGTGAAGTCTCAAATTCCATTTTTTATAAATTGGGTGAAACCACCAATTTTCTTAGTTAGAAAATTTGGAAATAATTGTGATGCTTATGATATTGCTACAACATATGAAAAAATAGTTTTCATGAGACTGCCACAAAAAAATTGTACCCATTATAAATTAAAAGTGGCAGTTTTGACCTACTTATAAAGACATAAAAGAAATAATAGAATTAGCTAAAACAACAACTGAAAATTCCATACATAGGAAAGAATTGAGCTACATAAAAGAATATGCTAAGGAATAATTAGGAGCCTTAATAAATGGGAGATATTTTGGGAACCAAGATCAATTGCAAATATTTGATGCCATAATGGTTTGGATTAATATTTAATCATCAATAAATTCTTCAAGTTGGATGATACAACTTGTTTCAAATCTCATCATGGATTTATTGGACTCAACATAATATTTGAGGAGGATGGACATACATATATCCTAAAATCCAAGGAATATTTCTTATCTCCAAATGGATAGCTAGAGCTATTCAAGGTGAAGAGCTATACATAGAGTGGATCTACCCTCTACCAAGGGTATATATTATATACTAAAATTAAAAGAGAATCTTCTTCTAGTTGCATTCCTTAGTTTCTAAGTTTCTAAACTAGAGGGATTCCTCCTTAAACATTGTCTCAGTTTCTTCACCTTCACTTGGTAGAATAAATTTATCCACCTTAGCATTAATCCATTGGCCTTTTCTACCCATCTATCTACTTACTACCTATTTTATAAATATGTTGAATAATTAAATGATATTTGGTACATCTCTATAAGCACTTGGAACTCATCAGACCAAAATCATTACTTTCTTTTTCTAAATGGATAAGAAAGTGTTTGAGATTATCTAACAACTATTATGTGTAATCTTTATATTAATATCTATCCACCCTAACCCATTATAACATCCTCTAGCTAGAATTATACTTCTTTTTCTTCTCTCTTAAAAAATATTAGTAATACTTATGGTCTAATCTCAACAAGTGCTTATGGAAATTAATAGTTGATTCTAACTCTCAAGTCCTTGTGTGAAAAATTCTCCGCTCCAAACTTGTAGTGTTTGAGGAAAGAATTCAATTAACTAAATATCCTCTTTAACATCTATTATACTCTCTCCCAAAATATGCAAAATGATCATGTTTGAGAATGAAAATTTTACATGTGACCTTAGAAAGATACCTATAAGGATCTCACTTTCATATTTGTTAGAAATATATTTTGGAACATAAGTTTTGGGCTTCAAGACTAGTATGAAGGTTATTTTATAATCAATAAGATATATTCTTGTTAATTATTTAAAATAGAATAGTAAATTATGTTATTTAATTACTCATGCTTATTAGGAGATGTATTCTAAGATGTTTACTCTAATATGTAATTTTCCACATGGATGCTTTCTCAAACTTTATGTAAGATACTCTTAAAGAAAAAGAAAAAATTTCCCAATAAGTATAACAAGTGTAGGATTAAATCTTCATGGTAAAATCTTAAAAATAATTGAAAAATGCAAAAATGATATTATTATAGGGACATCCTATGTGTTTGCTACTAGTGCAATTCTCCATGGTCAAGGAAAGCTCAATTTTAATAATCTATATTATTTCAATAACATGTTGTAGACTATTCAAAAGATGGACCTTATATTCTTGTAGGCTCTCCTAATCAATTTTATTGAAGACTGATGTAACCTTGTGATAAGATGATTTGTATCCCAACATCTGATTTGAATTTCATTCATGGGATTGTTATTTAAAAAAATTATTATAGAGGAGAAAAGTGCATTCTCCATCCTATATCCACTAGTATAGTTTTTCCTTGAGATCACTCATTATGGTGTTCAATTCAATAGGTTTTGTTTACAAGTTAAAAAAATCCAACATATTCCTCAACCTTTATCCACTTCATCCCTAATGGTTCATTCAAAGTCTAACTAATATTAGTTCTTTACACCCTAGTCTAAATTATAGATGAAATTATGTCCACTAGGAAAATCCATTCTCATGACCATTTCCCTTTTACTCAAATTCACCTTTTACTCTCCAAGATGGTTCCTTCCCAAAATTAGATTATTGCCAATTAGCTTTCGTAGTAGAGTATTTGAGTTAAGGATTTAAGATGTCATATTTAAAATAAATCTAAGCCCACAATAACATCACCTTTGGATCTAATCTCATAGAAATTCTCATCATTGAAAACAATCGAAGAATATTAGACCATATGATAGCAATTTACATCATGTGAACATATTCTAGAGTTTAGGTACCTTGCATTCCCATACATTTTTAATTTTTGATGCATGTGAAAGCCACACCAAATATTCAACTAAGGACTATGAATGTTGCACACATCATTAAATTATACTGGCACCAAATTAGATAGCAATGCAAGAGGGGAGGCTTTGAAGGTGGACACAAAATGAGATCTAGGTTACTACTAAAGCATAATAAAAATATGTGCAATCACACTTGAAGCGGAATCAACATTAAATACATATCTATTATAGAATTCATAATCTAGATCTCATATCAATATTCAAAATTTGATTATGAAATACTTATAGACAATCAAATGATCACACCAACATTCAATTTTATATATATATATATAAACTCATAATTATTTAAATATAATTATTATTGAAAATATTATATATTAAATCTAGGTTTTTCATCAAATTATTGTTATCAAACAAAATAGGTCTATATATTAATTAATTTCGAGAGGCATTATGCAATGACGACAAGCAGTGAAGTGTAATGAGTGACTATTAACAAAAACTCTTATCATTTACCTTAAATTTAATAGTCATTTAGACATCAAAATATTAGATTTAATAATATACATAATATTTACAAACTAAATGATACACTAAATTTATGTCTTCATATATAATAAGTAAAATAATTTAAAAATAAAATAAAATAAAACTCCTAAATAAATAAAACAACTTTAAATTGATAGCTCAATATTTTTAGATAATTATATTTAAAATATCTATACTAGTTTTATATCCTATTCTATATAGACTAAGGAGAAACCAAAATATCAGACTAACAATCTTAAATAAGCATTTGTCTATAACACCTCTTAATCTAGTGGAAAATAACTTTTTTTTCAATATTAGAAGGATAATGATTGGTAGAATTCATAAATAGAATGTTAGAGATTCCCTCCATAAAAAAATTAAATTTTTACCAAGATGACATTCTATTGGTTAGAAATTTTAGTATGAATCAAGTCACTCTCTGCTCATTTTAGTATAAATCAAGGCAATCCTTGCTCAGCCGTCGCATCGAAATTTGTTTGAAAATCAAGCATCTGAGTTATTCAGCAGATTGAGAGAATGGAGTCGTCAATGGGAGGAAGGAGGCAAGGCGTTAGGTGGAGGAGGAGGGTGTCCAAAAGCGAGAGGGCCGAACTTAAATTTCCCGTCAGTAGAATTGGAAGGCATTTGAGGAAGGGCAGATATGCAAAGCGGGTGGGATGGAACGCTGACGTCTATCTCGCCGCCATCATGGAGTACCTCGCAGCCGAGGTATATTTTTAACGGCCTTTCTCGTTGCTTCACATTCTGACTTTTATAGTTGACGTATTCATTTATTGAGGGTGTGCAGGTGTTGGTATTAGCTGGGAATGCGACGTTGCAGTTGAAGAAGAACACGATAACTCCTCGACATATTTTTTTGATCTGTGATGCATGATGAGGAGCAATGTGATCATTCCCCAAAGCGGTGTGGTGCCCCACATTCATCGAGTCCTGCTGCCAAACAACGGCGTTTCTCCCCCCTCGATGCCCACCACTTCTCCTTCCTCGTCGCCCGTTATTTCTCCCCCCTCCTCGCCCGCCATTTCTCCCCCCTCGTCATCCTAGAAGTGAAATTGATGCCTGTTTTCTTCGCTTCTATTTGTTGTACCGATAATGTACGATTAGATAGTCTTTAAGTGTAGATTATTATTTTTCAACGTTTATATGTGAATCAGAAACATCACAGTTCAATCTTATTTTAATTCAACGTCCTTTTCTCTGGTTTTTATCAAGCTGCTGCAGCGTTATATAGCTGAAGTATCTATATAATTCAGTACTGTTGTATTTTGTACATTAAGATTAACTAATTTAATATATTCTTAGTTTTTTTGAGTGTGTTTCAATCATTATGCTCTTTGTTTTTATTCTGATGATGGATCACAGAGAGTGATTCAAATACTCTGAAAAAAACTCCACACAATAGAATCCAAAAATCAATTTATTATAATTAACATAGACTGTGGAAACTTGATATCATTAATTGTGTTTCAATATTTTCAAAAATATCTAATACATTAAGATTAATTAATGAGAATCATGTAAAATATTTTAGATATATCAGAATTATCAAATCATATAAAAAAGTACTGAAGTTTGTTGTTCTTATGGTATTGACCACTCTCAAAAGATGTATCTCTTTTGAAGATGTATTAAACAGGAAAATCGCAGTGTTATAGTATTACAAACAGTCCAATAGTACAAGGCAAGAAATCTATTACCCCCAAAGACACCATATGAATCTGAAGAAGCTATTTTAAACTCTTAGAAGACTATAAAATTCGTCCAATCAACTTGGGTAACATATTGTGCCAAAAGGTGCTCTAAATGTACCCCAAACTAGCCATAGAGATCTTAAATCTAAAATAAGATAAAATATCCAAAACCCATCTTGCATTTTCCTTTAAATTATTAAAAAAGATTTCATTTAGTTCTAGTAACAACATGAGAGAATACCATTGTAAGCATTGCTGCTCTGTCTCAAAACTTTCAAAGAAAATTGTTTATTGATATTCTATATTTTTCTTTTGAGTGGTGTAGTTTTGGTTTTGAATTCTAGTGATTAGGTTTTACAGCTTCATGGTGTTTTGTGGGTTGCACATATTAAATTTGGGTGTTCTGGGTTGAGCAGTCCAAAGAAATGTGATCCTGTCGTCTAACATATTAGTAAGCTTGGAGCTGCAAGAATATGCAAAATATCCCAAGGATGCATGTAAGGCATCTGCAAGCTAAGTGCAAAATGATTACATTGTTGATGTCAAAGATTGACAACGGAGAGGCTAGAAAGTGAAGATAATCTGTCACATGTCATCGAACCTTAGAGTTAATACCATCATGGTTCTCAATAAATAGCAGCTACAAAAAAATTTAGGTCATAATGCATTATTTTGGTTATGTCAAGATTATGTATTGCTCTAGTGGGGAGTAGATTTGATGTAATATTCACTTACTGTAATTTATCTCTAATATAAATTGACTGGCTAATGGAATGTTTAGTTCATTGACCATAGAATGCTTCCTATCTAACATATGTGATTGTGAAAATACCCCACAAAGAAAAGATCCTCCGAAAGATCTTGTAACTATATGGATATTGTATAACAGAAATTAGAAATACAAAGTAACTGAGAGGAAACACATAAGAATTCATTGGAAATGGCTTTGTTTATCCATATACTATTTTATATGAGATTAAATCCTGCTCGAATTGTAATGAATTTGCATTGGTTATAGGTTTTTAAAGTTTTTTAAAATGGTCCCTCAGTCAAAATAGACATCTGAGCACCTGAAATCCAATGAAATTCTATACAAGCAGATCACAATTGTTTGATAATTTCCAAAAGCTTGTGTCTCATTACAAGCTTGTCTTCCAAGCACAAGAGCTCATGTATGAGCACAAGGTGGCCATGCAAATTTTCCTTAATGTGGCACCATTCAAATGCTAGAATTCCCAAAAAAGATTTTGGTGATCGATTGGTATCACATAGAGAGCTCCATCAAGTGTTCATTAGAATAGTCAAAGATAAGGCTCTGTGTGTCGACGAATTTTGGTGTTAATGGATTTTCTTGTGACTTTTACAAAGACATTTGGGACTTTGTGTGTCACACCTGCTAAAAGTCTATCAAGAAGCCTTGCACTTCAAAACATTTAGTTAATCTTATTAACCAGGGCAATATTAAATCTGTTTCTAAAGTGAGAGCTTGAGTTAAATACTGTTTGGTATTTGACTACACCATTGAACATTTATCATAAGACTCTCTAAAGCTATGACGTTTCTTCTTAACCCCTATTGCTAAGAACTATTTGGTCGGAAGAAACTAGCCTTATCAAGAGTAGTTATATTTTTAACAATATTCTTGCTATTGGGAAGGTGTGGAGTGGGTTTGCCTCTCTAGGTAGAACATTCTCTTCATCAAAATTGAATTTGGGAAGGCTTAGGACAGAATTGAATGGATTTTTCATTATAGCCATGCTGAGAGTTCTTAGATTTGTTTTCCTTGTTTGTTCATGATTTATTTCATTTCTTTATGAACTGATATATTTCAGATTGTTTTGGGCTATTGGATATATTTCATTATTTGCTTTCCTAACCTTCTGTTGTACAACTCAGCAAAGGCATTCAATTACTTGGTGACTCTTAGATTCAACTTCTTAATGGCCTTTAAATTGATGATTCTTCTTTGCTCTTTCCGAGATGAATCTTTATATTCCATGGCAATGAAGTATTTGGATATTTTTGTCTTGCCTAGAGTTACAAAATTCATAGGAAAAAAATGTTATATTATAGGCAAAGCTCTTGCCTTTGACCTTTTTCTATTAAAGAATTCTCTCTAAAAAAAAGTGAAGAAAATCACTCTTAAACAACTCTGAGAATGCACTGTTTCTCATGAATGCATAGGTTTATAATTCATGTGAGATGATGAAATTTTTACTATTTCCAAAGTGTTTAATACATTAGTGTCCAATTGGTATAGTTGGGAGACTTAAATCACATCTTTTTCTCTATTTTGTTTCCTGAGGTGGAAGCAAACAACATTTCCATCATTTGACAACATTTTCATCATTTGACTGTAATAAGACAAGCATAGGGTTTATTTCAAATCTGCAGGGCCAGGTAACTTTTTATATACAGTTTTGACTTTCCACACATCATGTAATGGTTAGTCGAGTATCACATACATGTTCCAATAATTGCAACACAAATGTGTTTACTTATCTATAATTAGTAATCTTCTAGCATCCACATAAAGTCATGGTTTGAAACTATATCCTCAAAAAATTTCATGTAACACTTGAAATTTGACAATGTAGTTGTTAGCTATTTCTGTAATATTTCTTTTTGTTTTGACGTAAGGATTTTTAAACATATATCACTTTCTTTAGGATGGTTATTGGATGCTTAAAATATTTTTGATTTATTGGTTGTATTTGTATTTATTAACCTTTCAAACTTAATCTCAGAGTCATTCCTAGTGCTACTTAAGATGAATTTGAATGGTTATGGTATGTAATAAAATGACCCACCAAACCTTTAGTATGGTTATTCAATACATTGGCTTCTTTTGTGTCTTGCTTCATTATAGCTATCCTATGCTTGGAGTTATGAGAAACATTGTAAAGTGATTTTAAAACTATTATAATTTCCTCTACAAGGCTTATGTAGCAATAGAAAAGTATGGTGTGACCTCACTCCCTGCTTGTTTGGCATTGTAAAATCTTTTAAAGACTTTTTTCCAATTATATATGGCTGCACATTAATTGAATTTTACATAAGCCATGTTAGAGTGATGCTTTGGGGCTACACAAGGAAAAATGATTTTTTATTTACTTTTTAGCAAAAATTGGCTTATGTCTTTTAATAACATGCAGTGTATGGGTAAATTTTTAATCATGATTGGTGACTACTTGTCTACAACAAGATTCTTTTAGCCAATCAAACTAGCACCCCTACCCCAAGACAAGATGAATATTGTTCCATATTGCATACTTTTTCCTCCTTCACCATATATCCCTAAAACCTTTGTCATAGGCTGGGGAGCCTTACACCATATCCTTCTATATACTGCATAATGTTTTTCAAGGTTTATGATGTTTTATTTCTTGCACCATGTTCCTTTGATACTATGCAAAGCTTGGACATGGTTGCCCTTTGTTCTTGTTTTTAATGTTGTAACTATAAGCAATGAAGTCAACATATACATTGAAGCCACTTTCTAGTGGGGACCCACTTAACAAGTCACCATTTGTAACACATAGTGCAATCAAAAACCCACAACCCCTACCAGTTTCAAAAAATACGTCGTCAATAGGATTTACTTTTGATTAGATGACAAGGAAGGTCTTGCCAACATAAGATAATGTTTATCTCTATCATATATCACATATGAAAGATTAAGTTAACATTTATATTATATTGATTTGACCTTGCACTATTTTGGTTTATATTATTTTTCTTGCCATATTTCAAATATTATTCCTTCCACAGGTTGTTTCATACTCATGCCATAAGCTCTTAGAATGGCTTCACACCTTCAAAATCATTTGCAAAAATATAATGCTTGCTTGCACCTTAATCGAACTAAATGTTTCAAAAAAGTGCATAAAAATGTGTGCAACATTATTGATGACTCTTAGGGGAAGCATGTCTACACATGTCAAAAATTAGATAGAGTCAAACATCCAAAGATAAACCAATCTTACTACAATAAAGAACCTTGGACACTACTACATAGAGGGGGGGGTTTAAGAAATTAATTTAAGACAAAATATTCATTTTGTCTTAAATATATATTTTATGTTTAAATTAGATTTTTAATTTTCTAATTGTCTTAAATTAAGACAATAAAAAAAATACTTCTTTCTAAAATAATTTTTTATTTCCCTCTCCTCATTCATTTCCCTTCCTCATTCGACATGCATTTTCCTTTTCCCTCCCTCATTTGACATACATTTTCCCCTTTTTAGCAATGGCATCGAGCTAAATTTCTATGGAAGGCAATAGGGTTTTGAGAATTCTAGTTGTCAAAATTATAGTGTGATGAAGAATCTAAAGAAGAATATTGTTGGAAATTGGATTGCATCAAATGGTTGTCATTGATGTCAACACAGTACTAAATGTATGAGATGGTTATTGGAAGCTATTCCCTATTGAAGATGATCGTTATATGTGATTTGGTATGTTGGTTGGCCTGGTGTGTTGGTTTTTAGGTCCGATTTCTATCGTGGGACAAGCTAAGATTCTGATATTCGAAGATCTTGGCCAACTTAGCATATATGCAATATATTATGTGAATTAACTATGTTTTATGGATGTTTCGCCGACATAAGAAATGCATTAACCTTATGTGATGTTGAGCTGATTGATTATTAAGACATGCCTGTATATATAAGATGATTTGATGAATGAGAAGGAGAGGAGAAGCAGATATGAAATGTGGAGTAAGTGTGAATGTGAAAAGGATTAAAGAGGTGTGTGAAGATCTGAGCCTAAATGCTTTATCAATTGTGGATAAGTGCAGTTTTCTTGAGTGACTACTGTGTGAGATAATACTTCATAATCTGAGCTTCATTGGAACTAAACCCCACAAATCGAAAGTGTATCCTATCAGTTCAATCTTCTGGTAGTGAGCCACTATCCTTGTAGCTTTGTAGTTAGCCATCTTTTGTATCTCCAGGTTGTAGCCGTATGGACAACGAGTCCTTATTTTAGGCAGTGAGCCTTATTTCAAGTAGTGAGCCTTTTTGCTATCAGTTTTGATCTTCTCTATAGTGTGAGTTAATCCTCATATTGGTTTTTCCCTCTCTGGGTTTTCTATGTAAATTTGGTGTTATTGTGTTTATGTGTTGAATTTGAGTTTCTGCATTGGCATTAGTGATTGAATAAAAGGTTAAAATTTGTGGCAATTGATTCACCCCCCTCTTAGTTGTCTTATTTAAAAATTGGTATCAGAGCTTGATCCTATAAGTCTAACAACTTAAAGGAGATCTTGGTAGGTTGAACTAAATGGTGAAGAGATTTGACTTTGATGAAGAATTAAGAATAGAGACTTCAGAATTTGAAAATGAAGATCTGAAAGAAAATGTTAAGCAAGTAGGTGAATGTATTCATAAACTAAGGAATTAGATCTAGAAGTTCAAATTGAATCATAAAGAAGTCAACCAAGAACTAAAGGAAGCAAAGGAGACCATTGAGAACCTAAGAATGGAACTTGAAGAAAGTAAAAGAGTGGAAGAGAATCTGAAATTAGAAATTGAACAAGGAAAGATAGCAGAAGGATTCTTGAAAGAAATTATCAATCACAAGACAAAAAAATGTGATAAGCTTGGACAAGAAGTAGTTTAAACCTAAAAGTTAATCTGGAAAAAGTGAAAGCTTATGTAAAGAAAGGTTCAAGACAAGTTATACTGTAATGCTCAATGAGTTGATTTCATCTCAGAAACCTACAAAGGATAAAGGTGGTCTAGGACTTGAGGAAGGACAAAGCTCAAGGACTGAAACATCTTTCAACAAGATGGACAATCAAAGGAAATTTCAAGGCAAGAATAGAAGGATCAATATCGAAAGGATAGCCATCCAACAACCTAATGCTCAAAGGTACCCATCGTTTAATGGATTTTGTTTCTCATGCAATAAATTTGGACATAGAGTAGTTCAGAATGCAGAAGTAGGATGAACTAGAATAAAATGAGTCAGAATGTTGGATTCTTTGCTAGAAAATGTTATGTCTGCAACAAGTTTGGACATAGAGTTGTCAAATGCAAGAGCCAAATGATGATGCATAGATTTGATACAAATAGAAGAATTCAATACTTTCAAGGCTATTGTTACACATGCAATATATTTGGACACAAGGCTAATCATTATAGGACAAAGATAAAATAAAAATCATTTTATCTTGGATATGCTATGTGATACACTTGTAACAAACCAAGACATATCTCAAAATTTTGTTGGAACAAAGTTGGGAAGAAAACTAATCTCGAACAAAAAAACAAGCCTATAAACAAGGTAGATCTAGAAGAAGTAAAGAGAGAAATGGAAAAAAATTGGAGAAAGAAGGAAGAACCTAAGAACAAGGATGAATCAAATAACCCTGTATCTGCATCTAGTGCAGATGTACCTCTTCTAAGAACTGAACCCAATAATGGTTTCAAGGGGAGCAGTCACATGAAAATCTAGATTACCACCAATGTATGCGGTGTCATGCAAAGACACATGGATATGTGATGTGAATCTCTATTTTGAAGGAATTGAAGAAAATTTTGGCAGAAAAGATGCAAATCAAGAAATTTGTGAAACCCTTATTGGCTAACAATTTTTCTCAAAAATAGTCGTCAATTTAAAAGCTGAAAAAAAAGAACAATAAATACAAAATTAGGGAAAAATTGATCCACCCAGCAATGAATTATAGAAATTATGTAAGTTACAAATTGATGAATTTAACCATGAAAAGATTCAAGATCTTGAAGGTTCCCTTTCAGTTGAGCAAATGCAAAAGGTCAAGAATTTAGGGCACAAGGGCTTAGATATTTGGAGTGAATTCCCATACTTTCCAGATGTGGACATTGTTTGGCTTTTCCTAAGAAGAATTCAAGGTGATCATATCACAAAGGAACCAATTGTAGCAATAACATGATTATGCAATAATGGACCCGTTCTAGTAAATAAGTCAGTGAGGAACAAAGAATTTGAAGCCCTAACTGGGGTAACAAGAGATCAAAGGAAACTTTTAATTCATACTATAATCTACCTTCTGATAAGGTTTGTGACATATGGCATTTCATAGAAGATCTATTTCATAAATAGGGAAGGCTCTACTTCGGTGATTGGCATTTAAGTTGCGCATCAAATGGTTGAAAAGAATGAGGATTTCGATTTGTGTGAGTTACTGAGGAATCAATTAATGGAGAATATTACTATGACAAAGAATGACAATTACCACTTTCATTTTGGGTCTTTGGTTATATGTCTAATGATGTATTTTCTTAAGTTGTTACCATTGGAATAAAATTTTGTGTGGAAATCAATTGTATCGGTTGGGAAGCAAGTATGTCGATATCTAGAATGTTTAGCAAAGAAGGAAAAGATTTGTAAGGAATACTTTGTAGACAAAATAAGTGCATGGAGTTCTGGCATGGTTTCCAGTTTAGTTGTGATATCTGAGGCAAGATCCTCCTCTGGAAAGAGGAAAGCAAGAAGAATCATCTCAAGTTCTCCTCTAGAAATAAAGAAGTTGAAGACAAAGGGGAAGAAAGAAGAGAAGGAAGCAAAAATTATAGAAGCATTTGATTTGGTATCAACGGATGATGATGAAGAAGACTTCACTAAAGAGAAGGTGGTGAAGATTCTTGAGCAATCTGATGGACTGAAGTAGATTGGAGATGTTTGGTTGCCACGACCATCATATGAAAAAGATGAGATTATAAATGCCTTGGCTATTTATATAATTCATAATGATATTGATCTAAGTGATTTGATAAGTGTTTTATCAAAAGTATTGATTGAGAAAATTGAAGATAACTAAAGTTACGGTCACCTAGTGAAACAAAAGAAAAAGATGAGATTCAATTGGCTATGGAAGAAAGATGTGAAACTACACAAAAGAGGTTGAATAAGAGCATAAATGAATTAAATACATGCATCAAAATCATAAACAGTGCATGTATGGGTATTATCTCTAGTGGCCTACTGCTATCAAAAATTACATCTAGTATAAATTGATGCTATTGAGCTTGAGCTGGATTCTATTGGAAAGACATATGATATCCTTAATGACAAGGATGAAGCGCAAAAGAAAAGGATCAATTCCTTACAGTATGAACTTGTCGTCATTGTGATACAGAGGGATGGTATTGTGAATAATTTTTGGAAAGTTAAAGAGATAATTGAGTTGATATTGGAATAAGTTTCTAGTCTCCTAGTGGAAGCTGAGAAAAATGAATAAAATCTCACTATATCCCAGATACTCTTCTAGAAACAATTGATTTGATAGTAAAGAACAATAGTACTTGTTTAAACATTAGGTTGGCAGTGGATTCCTAGAAGACATTTCTTCCTAAACTAAAAGAAAAATACAAGGATATATTTTAAGGGAAGAAGGATTGAGGTAAAGAACCATTTTTTATATCATTTTTGAAGACTATTTTTGTAGATTTTTTCTGAAGTAAGGGGGAGATAGATCTTCTTTAGATTTTCCGTTGATGTCAAAGGGGGAGAGAAAGCATGTGAAAAGAATGAAAATCAATTCATCTCATCAAAAGGGAAAGAACTACAAAGGTTGTTGTTGTTGGTTTTTCACATCTTTTGTTGCCATCAATGACAAAGGGGGAGATTGTTGGAAATTGGATTGCATCAAATAGTTGTCATTAATGTCAATAGGTTGTCATTGATGTCAACACAGTACTGAATGTATGAGATGGTTACCGGAATCTATTCCCTATCGAAGATGATCATTATATGTGGTTTGGTGTGTTGGTGTGTTGGTTGGTCCGATGTGTTGGTTTTTAGGTTCAGTTTCTACCGTGAGACAAGCTATGATTTTGATATTGAAAGATCTTGGTTGACTTATCATATGCAATATATTATGTGGATTAGCTATGTTTTATGGATGTTTTTTCGACATAAGAAATGTGTTAACCTTAAATGATTCTGGCCTAATTGATGATTAAGATATGCTTGTATATATATAAGATTTTTTGAGGAATGAGAAGGAGAAGAGAAGAAGATATAAAATGTGGAGTAAGTGTGAATACGAAAAGGATTAAAGAGGTGTGTGAAGATCTACGCCTAAATACTTTATTAGTTGTGGATCAGTGCAGTTTTGTTGAGTGACTAAGTGTGTGAGATAATACTTTATAATCTGAGCTTCATTGGAACTGAACCCTACACATCGAAGGTGAATCCTATCAGTTCAATCTTCTGGCAGTGAGCCACTATCCTTGTAGCTTGGCAATTAGCCATATTTTGTATCTCCTGGTTGTAGCCCTATGGACAATGAGTACTTATTTCAGGAAATGAGCCTTTTTTCTTTCAGTTTTGATATTCTCTATAGTGTGAGTTAATCCTCACAATGGTTTTTCCCTCTTTGGGTTTTCCAAGTAAATTTGGTGTTATTGTGTTTATGTGTTGAATTTGAGTTTTTGCATTGGCATTTGATGATTAATCATTTAAGCAATTTTAAGTATTAGTTCCAGTGATTGAATTAAAGGTTAAAATCTATGACAACTAATTCACCCCCCCTCTCAGTTGTTCTATTCAACAAATATAAGTGCCCCTGTTGTTTAGAACCACCTCAAGAAGGTTTATTTGTCTTTGACCTAAGCTTTGATCATTGCTTTGGTGGTGGTGGTTTACCTGTGTCTTCTCTGGAATATCAGAGGAATTCTCACAGTGCTTGGAGCCATTGTCACCAATATTCAGACCAATGAAGAAGTGGCCATCAAGCTTGTAAGCTTCTAACCCTATTTTACATCTATCATTGTAGCCTATTTAAAATGTGAATCTTGGGGCCGATGCAACAACTTCTATGGATATCTATTTAGTTTGAAGTGTAGGATTAAATTGTTCTTTTTTGACCCATTTATTTTAGAGTTCTTTTGGGGTTTAAGGTGATTATCGATGAATAATAGTGCTAATGGCAGCATGTAAACCATAAAGTTTCATATGCGGCTTTCATATCTTGTCAATTTATTCATTTCAGGCTAAATTTTGAGAGATATTATAATTGGGAAGAAAGTATAAGGTTAACACTGTTGCATGGGTATAAAAAATGAAGTTTTTACAGTAAAAATTGATTTAAAGCCTTGGTAGGTAGGGTATGTGCAGGAGCATAATGGAAAAAACAAGCCCTTAAGTGGCAATAAAATTCAGAAAATTAGAGTTAGGCAACTTGATGTAAAATTTTGAATAAGTTATCTATATTATTTCAAAAATATGTAAGAATAGAATTTGTAGCAAATTGAATGTAGTTTCTAAACTACTAGGTTTATTTTTTTTAAATAAATCTATTTGGTGAAATTTTGAAATTTCAATGCAGTAGTACTTAAATTTCAGGGAAAAAATAAGAAGTAGGTGTCTGTCTGACCACCCTAACCACAATAAAATGATAAAAAAAAATTATTAAATTTTAGATATAATTAGTGGACTCATGTCCGGATGTGATGCATATTTATTTGTAATTTTTTTCCACATAAATAATTAAGTATGATTTTTTTATTACAAATTTTAAAAAATATAAAAACTCGTATGTCTAACCACCTTAACTTGGTCAAAACTTCATGAAATTCAATTTTTTTTAATCCTATAGTATGTGAAGCATATAATGTGATGCATATTTCATATTCAAAAAATGTGATACCGTTTGAAAGTTATAGATGTTTTTCAATCAGCCTATCAATAAGGACTTTAGTTGTAATTCAAATAGAAAATGAATAATAATTATTTATTAAATTCAATGTAAAGAATAATTTATATTGGTGGAAAGCTAAGAATATCCTTTAAAAACCCTTTTCGTTTCATCAATTTTGGGTAAAAAAAGTTGTCAGCCACATGGGTCATCATATCACTTAGATATCGCCACTTTTTGGCCCATCATGATCCTACACATACTCGGTAATAGAGAGTCATTTTAGGGTAAATTTGAGAGGTATCCAAGACAAATATCAAGTTTAAACCAAACATTATTGCCCGTGTTCAAAACTGGTAGGGTAGAATCACAAAATTATGAGTTGTAGCCTTTGCAGCTAGTAAGTTTATCTTGATTTGTACCTATAATTTGATTTATGACCATTTCATATCTATTTTAGTGTATTTCTAGTTAGTATTGCATTTCCCTTTCTCTTTTTGGTTTCTACATTTAATTCGGCATACATTAATGAGGATAACACCATTTTTCAATTCAATTTGCTCTTTACCCTCAAAGTCTATCGTTAGGTTATTCCTAGCATGCTAGCAAGGAAGACATTCATGATCTATTATTGTTCTTTCTCCTCCACATAGGTATTTTGAATTTTATTCTCTATTTCTTTTGCTTCTTCATGATCATGTGTGGCCATCTCCCCAATTTTTCTTTTAGCAACTCAATCATGTGCATCCTTTCGAGGATCTTACATTTTTGTCACTTGGAATAAATATATTTGTAGCTAAATAAATTCCATTTTGAGCATAAATTAGTAAGTAGGGTCTATCCTTCTTTGAGAAATCCAACAATAGATACAAAAGATGAGATTGATATTTAAGCTTCTTTTTGGTCTCTAGTCTACTATTGTTGGTTGGATTCCTTTTGGAAAAAAAATATAAAATGTAATATGTCAAATAACTTTAATATATGCTAACAATTGTTGAATGTCAACTTAAAACATAGCTAACCTCAAAGGCTTGACATACACCACAATAGACTCTTTCAATGCAACAATACACATAATAACCATATGCCTAAGAGAAATATTTTCGATCAGCATGGTGCCTTGGTAAAATTCCTTTGATATTTCATATTCTTGTGGGCTAAGAAGTAGCTTCTCTATGTATAAGTCTCAAACTTATGATGGAATGCAATCAGAAATTAGACCTATGTGTTTATTTTTGGTCCATCATCCTCAACAATTAAAATGTTGGTCCTTTGAAATGCAAAGAAGCGAAAGGAAATTTTTAGGACCACTCCATTGGCTTTAGTAAAAAAAAGGATATCTTGCCTATCAAAATATTCAACCTAATAGTTTCATTAAAAACATTATAGGAATGGGAATCTTCTCCATTAATCTCTTATTTATACAGTCCCACCCTTGTTCATTTGATTGACATGATTAAAATGGTTTCCTCTCCATTTACTATATTTTATTGCAAAAAAATTGTGTTCATCATCATGATATCCAACCTCCCTTTTGTGGTAATAAGGTCTTTGTTGACGAACTTCTTCACTACTCTCATCTCACCATTCCGTTTTTCCAACATCAGTGTTTTCCAAGCTTGATTCATTCCCTTCAAAGATTCACTTAATGTCACCACAAAAAATCTTATAACTTCTTAAAATAAAAAAAATTCAATTTATGCCTTCTAGCCTTCTTCTTTGTGAATAGTTGTGAATAGTTGAGTACAAAGCTATAGATGATGATTTCTCATGAGGGAAAAAGTGTGGATTCAATTCCAACAATAATAGCCAAAGTGTATCTTGTTACAACCGCTACACCTAGGGTAGAAGCCTAGGTTTCAAAGAGAAAATATAAATCCTGACTGCAAAAGTAGGGAAGCAATCTAAAATTCTATGTAATTCCAAATCAGAAACACCTTTTGTAAACCTTGGGGCAGAAGTGATGAACTTGCAAGTTTTGAATCTACAATTAAATTGGAATATTCTCATGATAATCTTTCCTTATTTCAACATTGTAAAGACATCACAAAAGACCAAATTCCCTTTTATAAAAATTTAAAATGAAAAGAACCACAACATTCCTTATTTTAAATGCCAAGAAATGCATAAAACAACCAATATTTTGGAGAACCAGAGTAGTAGTCAATATCAATTCAAAGCAATACATAGAATAGATAAGAACTTAGAAAACCATAATAGCGTTCAATATCAAAGACAAGAAATAAATGATACAAAAAAGAGCTTAAAGAATAATAATATTATCGAATATAACTAAAAACTCTCAAGCAACACATGGAATAGCCAAGAACTTAAAGAACTGTAATATTGTTGAATATCACACTTAAGCTATCCTCCGAGCAGACAAGAACTTTCTTTTAACAGGAAGCCTCCAAGGGTAGTTTGGTCTTTTCCCTTAAACCAAAAAATAGTCTCCATAGCCCTGAGAATGAAGAAATTACTTTCCCAAAAGAAAAATATAACTACTCTAAAATAGTCTCCATAGGCCTCTTAATCTAGCCAGATAAGAAGGCACATAATCTAAAAAATTGAAGGAAAAGGAAAAAATTATTTTAGAGTCCCAAGAATGTCAAAATATTATAATTCATCTATCAAATGTGACTGAAGAAAAGGAAATAGGTGCACATGATTCACATTTGGATTATCTGTAAACCAAGAACATCTATATTTGATGTTTTATCAAGATTTCAACTATATAGTTTTGACTCAATCTTCATTGATCCATATTTCATAAATAAATTGGGTTGTTTCCAAATAAATTATATATGGTAATTATTGGTTCATCCCATTACCAGATAATCTTCTGAAATCTAGGTTAGCAGACCAACTTTATGGTTAAGATCAATGTTTTTAGTTTTCCTAAAAATTGCCATCACTATGTTGATGCTTGATCAATAGTTTTTTCATAACATACTCTTCTATGTCATGTAATGAGGGAAAGTTAGGTATAGTTCATTGATTGAATTCCTAATTTAAAATGAATTATCTTTTCTTTGTATTGATGCAAAATCATGCATACATGCTATAACTCATATATATGACTATACATTCCTATAGTTAATCAAGCTAGAGAATCAAAAAATATGTGTTGAAAACTAGCAATAATTTGATGAAATTCAAAATGATTGCTTAGAAGTTATAACATATAGCTTCATGATTTTCATCCTATTCTTATCTACTCATATTATTTGATGCATCATATTTGACTAGAATTAAAAACTAGAGTGATTACTTTCGATTTCTAGAAGCTATATTTGTAGGCACTATCAAGCATTGTTGAATATAAATTTTGTTAGAATTTGTAGCTTATTAAAAATCCATAAATGAGCCCTCACACTTTGGAGTGAACTGTTTATGCAATATTATTACCATAATGTGCAAGCAACATCCCATTAGTTGATTTTTTGCACTTAGTTAGATAAGGCATGGTAGAACCTATCCTAGAGAGATTGACACACAAATGAATTCAATTAATTCAAACAAAATATAATGATTGAAATTAGAAAATAAAAGTTTCTATAAACTCTAATTTTCATTTGCTAATTTTATAAGATACCAAGCAAACATTTGTAGTAACGAAAAAGGTATCTTTTTCACTTACTTGGTTTGGGATAATTGACATTAAAACTGAATTAATGGTGTCTTGGAATAATGTTTTAATGTGTTGTACACATTCACATCATTCTAGGACCTTTATTTGATTAAAAAATACCTTAATTGGTCCTCTGCAAAGGTGTTGTAAAGTATTGTAACACACTTTCACACTTTTCCAGGATTTATTTAATTAATTAATCCTAGTGGGCAACTTTTAATAAAATATATTTAACTTGTACCTTATTTAGGTGTTATAAAGTGTTGTAACACACTTTAATATTTATCTAGGGTGCCCTTAATTAATGGTGGTTAATTGAGTTTAATTGAACCCTTTAATTCAAATTCAAGCCCCCTTTTCAAGGATCTATCCTGAAACCCAATAATGATATTGTACGACATTTAATTTGGTAAATCTGATGTCTTGAAAAGTGTTGCTAGGACCTATTCGGCTTTACTGGTGCAAGGTGTCTTCTCCACGTAGTACACTCATTTTTATGAATTTTTGAGGTGGGTTTTTGATGTACTTTCACCTCCCTGAAGCGTAATCTTGGAAATTGTTCCAGGGCCCATTCACCTTTTTGGGACACCCCCTTTCTATACATTTTTGAGGAGGGTTTTTGATGTTATTTCATCCCCCAAAGCACGGTCCTAGAAAGTTGTGCTAGGATCCATTTTCCTTTAGTGGCAAATGGGTCTTCCATTAATAGTACCCCTCTTTTTGAATTTAATTGTGGCAGGATCCTTATAATTTTAATACCCAGATCTGAGGTCAACTTGAATTCTTTGAATTTCGAGGTTAATCTCTCAATTTAGTATAAATAAGGGTTAATTCACATAGTTTCATATAAGATTTTCAAGAGAGCACCCTAATACTTTACAAGAGAATTATAGAGCACTTCAAGAGCAATTTCAAGGCATCTCAAGGCAGATTTCAAGAGTTCATTGCAGCAATTCAAGATCATATCATCATGTCAATGGTCTAATGCATCCATTCATGTTGTTGAGCTAAAGAAGTGGATGAAGCATTGAATATCTACTTGCAACTGTTGTTAACATCATATTCAAAGATCCTAAATCTACATTCTTCATGGCCACTACATGTTAGTTTGTATATTTGCATTACAAGACATCTTCCAAGGTGATATCATTCACATATTTCATATGTCATGCTTCAATTTCCTTATTTCATTATTTGGTTTGATTACCTACAAGGGGTTTGACTTAGGCAAACCCCTATTCACTAAAAATCAAAAATTTATTCTTCTCTTGAATGTGTATTTGTAGATATATATAGGTTGAAGATCAAGTGGGGAACAAATTGGAATCAAAATTGTCAAAGTTGTCAAGTTGCAAAAGTTGTGATCTACATTGCAAGATCATGGAAAGGGCTCTATAGAATTAATTTCTGATTTTTAGGAGCTGGAAACCTAGGAAATGAGAGTGTATAAATTGAAGTACAAGACCTAGAAATCAACTTTTTGAAACCCTAAAGGGACCCATTCGCCACTGAAGGCGAATGAGTCCTCTGTGGCCTAAAAACAACAATTTTTCTACAAGGTACACATCATTTCAAGCTCTCAAAACTCCCCTTTTCATTGCTATAACAGTTAGATATCATTTTTGTTTGTTATTTGCATCTTTTGCCTCTCATAATTGAGTGTTTTAATAAGGAAAAGATTTAGTGGTTTATCATCTTGTTCATTCATGGTGGTAAATGCTACATTTTCTATTAAACAAAATTAAATATGTGTGCCCTTCAAGAGTAACATTACTAATTTGAATACTTTGATTAGGTGCAAGGATGGAACAATAGGATAAACTGATTCATTCCAAATGAACCCTATTTTTGTTTGCTATTTTTCTAAATTATCAAACAAGGAATAAGTAAGAAAATGCTCTACTACATTGGCTAACCAAATGGATTCTCATTCCACAATTGAAGTTTTTGGGAATTCAATGATTCAAAGAGAAAAATATGATATTTGGTTTTTATCACCCAAAAGGAATTACAATCTAGATTTTACACCCCATTTTAATTGACAAAAAAATGTCTACATGTTTGGTTTGTAGTACCTAAAGAAATTAGAATATGTATATAGATATATCTAGATACATATACATGTGCATGTACAACTTTTAGTATGTGCATTGGAAGACTTTGAATCTAAGATTTATAAATCTAGCTTATGAATTTTAATTAATTGTAATCATGATTTAGATTCATTGTTTAATCACTCAAAATTTTATTGATGTGATTGGTGTTGAGATGTGAACTTTGATATGTGACCTCAAAAAATTGAGTAATTTAATTACTAATGTATTGTATTTTGAAGCAATGTTGACAATAAGTAGTGCTTAACTACTTTTTGGTAATGTCATTATATTAATAAAATGATACAATTTGACATAAACATAGATAATCCAGTTGTCATATTCTATAGAAGAGGAGGAGATTGTGCTCGTCAAATGTATGGTGTTGATTGAGAAACTCTACCGTGTGGTATTAATTGGGAGCGAATTAGCTAGAAATCTTGATTTGCAGTTGTAATAGCTAAAAAGGGTATTTTTAATAGGGTAACTTTTTGGGATTCTTTTAATTGAGAGGTGTAGAAGGTTTAACACTATTTCCCATGTTCAAATCCGGTAGTGTAGAATCACAAAATTGTGACTCGTAGCCTTTGTAGCTAGCAAGTTTATCTATCTTAGGATAATTCTTGTTGAATATTATTATTGAGAGGTTTACAAGGTTAGCATTGTTTTCCTGGATATGGAATTGGTGGTATTAAACTTATAAAATTTGATTTATAACCATTGCATACCTTTTTTAGGGTATTTTTCGTTAGTATTACTATTGAGAGCCATACAAGGTCAAAGATTGCAATGCACAATAGTCATGATGTGTAATGTTTCAGTGGGATGTAGGATTTTTTTTCAAATGTTTAACAGCTTAGACAATGGCATTAGTGTAAACCACATACAGTTGTGTGATTTTATTTTATGATGCATGCCATAACAATATCAGTATTGGATTGTAGATTTTTATCAAACTTAAATGCTTCTTATTTGTGAAACATTGATAACATTAGGAAAAACTAACATTCCCTTTAGGTAGGCAAGTAAAAAGACTGATTATCTTTTGATCGGAGTCAGTTGGGCTAATTCTAATAAAATTGTATATGGTAATTATTGGTTCATCCCATTACCGGTAGTGAAAACCATGAGGATAGAAACCTACATATCTAAGTACCCAAAGCTATGATTTATTTGGACTATTATGATATTGTTGATGCTGGGACAAGGTATATGGACATGGTTTTTTTGAGATCCTAGATGTGCAAGGACTTGAACAATTATAATCTTTGAAAATCTTCATGGGGTGTTTAAACAAGAAACTAGGCTTCTAGAAATATAGAATTAGATACATTTGAACCTATCAAATTATCCCTCCTTTCAATTCTTGTGCAATATGAGGATTAACTTCATACAAATTCTTAAACTCATCATATCTATCTACTTCAACTCTCATTTTTATCATGAAATTTGGTCTCCTAGTTAATGCATTTACAATTTTTTTCAATCACCACTCCTGATATGTGAATTAAAAAAATTGTACCAATCTCGCACCTTTGATTCAAGTGACTTTCACTTTTTAAATATTATAATAGTTGATGGTTTGTAGATAACACAAATTCTCCAGTCAATCAAGAATCTCTATATTTGTTTAGTGATTGAATTATGTTGTAAAATTCTTATCATATTTTGTATATTTGAGTATATGTGGTTTAGGTGCAAGTTTGTTTTGTTTCTCATTCTATAATTAATTTAAATCCATGTATTTCAGGTTATTCTACGTCTCCAATTCATAATCAATTTCTATATAATTTTTAATCGAATCTTCATTTTTTTAATTGCTCAAGCTACATTTTACAATAATTTTATGGTTTTTTTTTGGGATACATGTTTTCATATATTTCAACAATTATTTATGTAATGATCCTAACTAGCACCCACACACTTTTCTTTGCAGCTTTCTATTAGGATATTTTCTTGGTGTCTATATGAAATGGTAAATCGGGTATTTATGTTGTTTTTGCTACTTGCAGTATCATTTTAATGAAATGAAACACTAACCTAGGATTTAATAGGTAGCACATAGAGTAATATTTCATATCATTTTTATGATCAAAATATTGGAATAATTAGTGATGAATTTTTTTGAGTGAAATACCACTAAGAGGGGGGGTGAATCATTGGTATACCAATTTAAAATGACCTTGAATTAATCTTTGACAAATTTGAACATATAAAATGCAAGTTTCAGAACAGTTCAACTATCATGTGTTACATCATGCATGTAAAGCTATCAAGCTTGATTGAACATAAATAACATAAGAAAATCATAAAAGCAAAAGACACCATAGAAAATCAAATGTTGAAAGATACACAAGGCTGAATGTTTGAACATGCAAACCAAGTAGACCACAAATAATGAGAAACCATAACACAACGATTTATGAGTGGAAAACCCTCATAGGGATAAAAAAACCACTCAGGAAAAATTGCATCACTGGCTTAATAAAATCCCACTAATTAGAGAGCCTCATTGGCTACCTTTTTTTCCTCACTAGCTACACAATATGCCTCACTGGAAAAAGAACCTCACTCGTTACAAGTATGCCTCACTGGAAAATACAGTTTATGCCTCACTAGCAAAATTATGTGCCTCACTAGAAAAATATACACTACTTCAAAAGGTATAATCACAATCTCAAAGGTTTACTATGTTTCAATACACACCATTACTTTATCTCTGCATTTGAAACCCAATATACTCTATCTCTACATCATCAGACCTCCAAACTCCATCTTCCTTTTACACCCTTATCACAACGATGTTTTATTTATCATAGCATTGTTCTATTCTATTTACAAAGCACAACAATCAGTATATAATTATTTTTGTATACATCAAGAATCCTCTCCTCTTTACCTTCTTTGGATAGACAAATAGACATCAAAGAATGACACTTATACAATTTGTTCTCTATTATCAGTCTCATGAAAATTTATATATTTAGAGCACTGAAATGCATATTCAAATTCATCTTAACCTATGGTTACATTCAACTTACTTTAATTTATGCAGAAAAGAAAAAAAAAACTCTAGTAAAGGTTGTCACTGCCTCAATTAAAACTCCAAAATCATTGTATCAACTGAAGCTTGAGGTAGACTACATTCATATCATTATAATATGTGGAAAGTGAACAAAATGCATTCTTATGATAAAAATCAAAACCCCATTTAATAATTTCACTAAAAAAAAATCTTCTTTCCATGAAATCACACTAACTCTCCTTTCTTCACAAATAAAAATCCCACACACTAACCTCAAAAATACTCTTTATCTACTGCTTTTCAAAGAGAAAATAGTTACAAAAATTGCATGAAGATTGTGATAACTAGAGACTCGTCAAAATAAACTTGCAGGAAATAGTTGTTGAACATTTTAAATACGAGCCCTTCATTTCTTTAACCCACCATTCAAAGTGCTAAATAGTGGTCATTGATTTCCATTCAAATATTGTAAACAAAGTATTTAACCTTCTTTTACTAGTTAAGGGGTTGGTTACCAACATAGAGCAACCCTTGAAATACTGACTTAAGTGACTTTGACTGGTGATACCAAGTCACTGAAAAATCATAACAAAAGAGTAAGATTTTAATAAACTTTAAAAAATAAACTTCACTTAGGGTTTTAGAACAAGTTTGCAACCGATAAAAGAACCCTAGCCAAATTCAAAATGACTATGAATGTGAAATCATGTTCCTTCATATTCACCATATGCAGAACTTCAACCATGAGATCAAAACCTTTGATGAAGATAATTGTGACTTGATTTTCATATTCTTCACAAAACTTAAACCCTAGAATCACTTAGGGTTTTAACTATTAGGTTATGAATATATGGAAGTTTCAAGAATAAAAATCCTTAGAATGTGATCACCATCATGTTACTTCACCTTTCACAAGTTTTTGAAGCAGTTAAAGGAAACAGTGTCAAAACCTTTTGCACCCAGAAAATTACATTTCATATCATGAACATAAACATGTACTTTTTCATGAACAATGAACTATGAATACCAACTTAATATCAATGTCAACCACTCCTCTTTGCACTGTGACTTACACACCTTTGACATCAATGACAAAACAATGTCCTAGCAAATAGAGAAAAACATATTTTTTAGAGTAACTTACATGAATTATGAAAATCCTTTGTGACATCAACAAAACCCTCCAAATTAGCAAACCCCTTGAAAAAATATTACCATACTACTACAGTAGGTGTACCTATGTAATGAGGACAATTAATTAATCTTTGGAGTGTAATGATAATAGTGAATTTTTTTAAAATTAGATTACTTTCTTTGGTTTAAATAAATGATGGTCTTCACTAATGGGTTATGGAGTCAAGCAACTCATGAAATAGGGTTGAGTGAGACATTTCAAATAGAAACATGTTGCAAAGATGGTGTTTAGCCATGGTCATATGATGAGACAAACCTCGAAACATAGTTTCCTTTTTCGCTATAGGATTGTTTTAAACAATGATACAAATTGTTGTAATATATTCTCTGAAGCTACCAAGAGGACAAACTAGCATCCAAATTAGGTTATTCTTGTTGGTCTTTACCCTACATTTGCCTCAATACAACCTTTGATATCCTACATTTGTATCTTCGGTGTAGGTGTCACATGGTACTACTATAAGAAAAAAAATTCTTCAACCTCTAATGTTGGTGCTATGCATCCACATTGCAAATGTCCAAAAAAGTGTGATCCAAGAACAAGAAAATGCACTTAAAACCCCATAGATTATATATATAAATGACTAAAACTTTTCCACTTTTTTGTATCTCACCTTAAAGCCACATTTTCAAAGTTTCTAATTTCTTAAGTTGTAACATATCATGCACCTAAGAGTCATGTTCTCTTCAAAAACAAGTAATACTCGAGTTAAATTTGTACTCTTATTGTTGATAGTACATGGTGCATTCAAGGAAATAACACATCATCATCATTTTGAATATTCAGATGATCGGGTAGTAAGATCCACTCCAGGGACAGATGATTAATTTAATGAAATGATATATTGCAATTGAAAAAGTTTCCAAAATAGGTGTAAGAGAGGGGGACCACCCACTACAAGGCCCTAGGTCACAAAAGGCCAAGAGCAGAGAGGCTGCCCTAACTTACCTCAGTTTAAAGGAAGGTTAGGATAAAAAGGATGAGAATGATGAAGACTGTATGTCCTACGATCAGTCTGCAATCCCAAGAGCTGGAGGGAGACTATAAGAGTCACTTTCCAGAGTCAACTCTACATCTCAGGCAGCTCTCTGTCCGAGGACAGAAGCGCGGTTCTAGGACGATAGCATGGTGTTCTAGCATCTCACAAGTGCACTGGTGTCTATATGGCTAGAAAACTAGAGAGACGAGGTTAGAATCCCAAGAAAGGGTTGATAGTCTAGTCTAGTAGTTTCAGGAAGCAAAGAACAAGACTAAGAAAACAAATAGGTAGATACGGATATGATAAAAGAAATATATTATCGGGAGGGTGACGAAGATGATTTCGTAGAATGATCCTCTCGCCAGCTTATTTTGAGATCTATCCTTTTGTACACAACAAAGGGGGAAAGAGTTGGGGTTGTTTAGGGGCCTGCCTCAGTCAAACCCCTTCTTGGTGTTTCCACCTCCACAGACAGCCAAGTTTGCAATGATAGAAATAACGATAAAGAAGGGAAATACAAGTTATGTATGCAAGAAACACTACAAAACAATATGTGCTTACTAAATCAAATACAATAGAGGAGATAAGAGGAGCTTACCACCTCCATCCAAAGCACTCAAGGCTTGTGGAGCAGTTAATGAGACAAGCTCAAGCCTTTCTTGCCATGGTGTTTGTCTTGTTCTTGCACTATCAGAGTGATGGAGTGGTAAATTTTTGCAATGAAGTGAAAAGTGTTGCTAAAAAGCTTGGAAGTGAATGCTCGAACCATGGAGAGAGTGCTCAAATGATCTTACAAAACTTCACCCAAACTTCTGCTGAAGACCGCTATGGATGAAAGAGTGAAAGGGAAATTTGCATTAGGGGTGCAAATTCACACTCATACATTTTGCCCCCACTTTAGTGAGCATGAGTACTGATGAGTGCTTCGGTAAAGTAGAGTGGTAATACTTTCAAAGGGGTCCCTCAGGAACCCTTCAAAAGGAAGGAGGGTCCACTCAAGGGACGTGTTGTTTGAAAAGTAAAGGCTAGTCAGGCTTCCCCCAAGCTAGATGTGAGGATGCGAAGTAGGTATAGTCAAGCTGCCCCCGAACTAGATGTTGAGGTGTGAAGCTGGTCTAGTTGAGCTACCCCCAAGCTAGATGCTATAGAACATTTTTGAAAACTTTTAAAGGGCTCCCTCGAGAACCCAATGTGAAAACAAGGGGTCCACTGAAGGGACACATTGTTCAAAAGCTACCATCTTCTTTCTCGAATCGACTCGTCACCAATGAATCCTTTTGAAAAGTGTTCACTTCATCAAGGAATTCGAAAGGAAGGAGATGCCCTTATGTGAGGGGAAGACTAAGACTATTCCCACTTTAGAGGAGGATTCCCAAGTCCTTTCTTTATGAATCCATGATGAAGGAAACATGTTCCACTAGTGTTTCAAGTTGAGAATACAATTCCAAGAAAGAAGTGTGTGAAGGGTCTTTGAGAAAAGATCCGTTCAGCCACAAATGTGTTTTCTAAAGACCAAGTAATGTAGAAGAGGCATTGTCGCACATGAAAGGGACAACTAATGCAAAGACAAGAGCAAGATAAAGAGAAAAGTAAAAGAAAGTAGATCACACACAAAGGACACAGGGGGATCTGGTTTCACGGGGTCATATTTTCCTTTCTTTATGAATCCATGATGAAGGAAACATGTTCCACTAGTGTTTCAAGTTGAGAATACAATTCCAAGAAAGAAGTGTGTGAAGGGTCTTTGAGAAAAGATCCGTTCAGCCACAAATGTGTTTTCTAAAGACCAAGTAATGTAGAAGAGGCATTGTCGCACATGAAAGGGACAACTAATGCAAAGACAAGAGCAAGATAAAGAGAAAAGTAAAAGAAAGTAGATCACACACAAAGGACACAGGGGGATCTGGTTTCACGGGGTCATATTTTCCTTTATTTATATATATTAGGTAACCATGGCAAGAGGTGAAAGATCATCAATCCCCAACCAGATCAAGAAGAATGCACGAAAGACAAAGTAAAAGATAAAAAATTGGGTCAACATGGAAGGAGGCCTAAATGCTCCCGATGCTTTGCATTGTGCCCAATTTTTTGAAAGTCAATCACAAACATGGCAGAATAGAGATACATATAGAAGAAGGTTTACAACACAAACATCACACTCGAATCCAACCACCAATAGGGGTGATGAGGGTCATCCAGAAACATATAGCATGATCATGGGGGAACACATCACAACACACACACATCTAATCTAAAGATCAAGAACAGGGTCTCCCCCTAACACTACTCGACCAAGAGGTCGTCAGCTTCCCACTCTAGATCATCGAAGGGAGAAGGATGATGAGCTTGCAATGGTGTAATTTTAAGAGGAGGAGCTTCTGATCCTCCCACAACAAGGGCCAAGGAAAAGGCCTCTGTGAGGTCTCCATTGCTCAACTCTTGTGGGTCCAAGGTCAACTGAGAAGGTCAAAACTTCATCCACCAAGTTAAACATTCATTTAACGAGAGTTCCATGTTTCACCTCGACAAACGAAGGAGTTCACATTTGAGGTTCATTGCTAGGCTCACTGAGGAACTTGAGAGTGGTGACAAACTCGAGGGAGGCTAGGATTGGTTCCGTTACTAGGATAGAACAAGTCAACTTGGGGCCACCTTTCAGAGAAGGTGGGATCTACCTACGTCCTCCATTGCTGGAGGGGCCACACTCTACCTTCTACTCCATTGGAAGAGGTGAACTTCCTACAAATGAAACAAGGAGGGTCGAGGGAGAAGAGGAAAGAATTGCAGTGGAGAAAATTGAAGTGTTCACCATATCCACATGCTTTGGGAAAGGCAAGACATCTAAGATGGAAGTCAACAAGGGTGGCTCTACCAAAGGAGCTATGAACACTTGCACCCTTCCAGGTGCATGTGCGCTTATAACGAAAGCTGAAAGAGATTCAAAGATGGAAGGAGGGGAAGAGGGAGACACAGCAGAAGGTGCAGTCTTCTCCTCCTCCTTCTATAAGGAGGCTTGCTCAGCTAGGAGAGCCTTTCGTCGATGCTTACACTCGCACGCAAGGCAATTTCTACGGCTCTTCGAACCAAAAGGTGAAATCTGTGAAGGGACAGAGGGATCTTGTTCATCCATGGGAGTGTCCTCCATAGCTGTTTCCAATGAAAGGGAAGACTCTTGAATGGGAGAAGAAGGGGCAGGTTCAAAAGTGGTAGGAGGAGTTGACTCTACCACCTTAGAGGTGGATCCTTTCTTGTTCGAGGGAATAGGAAGAGGTCAAGGGGTGAACTCTCTTTGCGAGCCTTTCTTTCTATCATACAAATAGTACCAGGGTCTTGGGGATCCATTAGGGAGATCTGATATCCTGACCTTGGGTTTTCACCAAGGAGGCATCATCGGACTTAGCGGGTAGAACCCGGGCTTGTTCATCCAGTACTTTTCCCAAGAGAGAGGAGTCGACAAGTTAGCTCGAGAGGGAGCGATCTTCTCCTTTCCTTTTTGGGAGGAGGAGGTAGCTTGCAGCTCGGCTACAAGAAGGGTCAACTTTGGTTGTCCCTTGTCCCCAATTTTGTACTTCACATAGTTCTTGTGAAGTAGGTTCATTCTTTATGGGAGTGGGCCAAAAGTGATCCAACAAGTATCCTCCATGGGATACCACAAGTTGATATCCAGTGTCATGCACTATGTGCATGACACCTTTGTGGGAAAACTTAAGGCACTTATCAATCATGGAGGCGATCCCATTTGTGGATGCGAGCTTCACTCTAAATAGGTCTGACTCGGGGATGACATCAAAGACCATGTCTACACTCCTAGGCCCAACTAGGACAAACAATTTTTATCGATCCATAGGGTTTAAGAGAAATTCCATCATGTGTGCAGATGATGGACTTTTTTTTGTCATATTCCTCCCTTTGTAGGGAGTTCAAGAGTAACATCTCATTTGTAATGACATTTACTCTACTCACAGGGTTGACCAAGACTCCTATCACAATGTTGCCATTGAGGCGAGTGGGAATGTAGAGTGGGGAAGGTTTACCATTTGTCGGCATGTCTTGTGAATTAAATGTTATATCTTGCGAACTGGTCGCAAGGCAAGGAGAGGGAGTAAAAGTAACCATGTTAACATATGCCTCAGGGTGAGAAGTAGAATCAATGGGATCAATAATCATGTTAGCATAATGTGACCGAAATGGGTTCGTGTATATCTACAATTCACTGTTAGCTTTCACCGCTGATTTGTTTGTGTTTTTCTTACCTCCATCAAGACGGATACTACCATCCTCGATGCGATCCTGTATCTCATGACGTAGGCGCATATAGTGTTTGGTATCATGTTTGTTAACTAGATGGTATTGATAATAAGTATTCTCTTCATACCAACTAGGGTAGTGTTCTCTAACTGGTTTAGGAGGTGGCAAGGTAAGGATCTTACCCTTCACCAACTTCTGCAAGATGGAAGAATAAGATTTTGATAGATTTGTAAACTTTTGGTCACCTCTGAGGCCATTGTTATCCACAGTGACTACTATATTCACAATAGTCTTACCTTTTCCCGACATCGATATAATAGATCTTCCTTTAGAACAAGAGAGTGAGGGAGGACCCCCAAACTGAACCACCTATTGGCCTCCTACAATTATTTTAATAACTAAGCCCTTACAACCATGATTCAAAGATTTGACATCTGATCTGAATAGCCATCTTAACCATCATAAAGGTACATTTAAATTTCCAACCCAGGGCTGTGAACTTGAAATGGGTCAGCACATTATGTGCACTAGGAACTTCAAATTAGTCACCTCCGTTCTACAACTAAGAAAGACTTAACACTAAAATTAAATTGCATGAAAGGAAACAAAGTAACTATTGAACATCACTCAATCAAATCTAAACTAATTATGCATAACAAGAAGGAAAATTTGAACATCAAATTTGGTACAAGCCATAGGACGGTAGGCGGCTGAAAAGTTAGGGGAAGGCATTCTCACCCCTTAGTTCTCCCAAGTTGGATGCATCTTTCAATTCTCCTTATTGTAGCAGCAGAGTTGTGGACAGAATGTGGCTCAGCCTGTTTTAGCTCATCGGTCAATAGGTTCCATCTTGTGGATAGATATCCCCTCATAGTATCTTCTTTTGCTACGTTTTTCACCCCATACTCACTGTAAACTACCTCAATCCAAGGCATAATCTTGTTATCACAGCTCAGCCTAAAGAGCAATCTATTCTAGTCTATATAAATATCTTTGGGATCCTTCGATTCAACCTTGATGGCCAGGGGAATATTGGATTCCAATTTCTTATAAGCATTGTATTGTTCACCCCAGCTAATCTCATTCTATACCCAAGACATAAATGCTCTCAATTTTATGTCTCCAACATAAGGCGGTGGGTTCTAGTCTTGGTCTTTTGGAACAACAAATTTTTGTAAATAAAATTCACAGAATCAATTTTTCATTTCAGGGGAAGCAATCCTATAAGCATTGAAAAATTTGGTAGGAGTTTCAAAGGAGGGGTTCAAACTTGAGATGATCCTTGACATTCTAAAGGAGAGATATTTCTCCTTCAAGTGCAAAGCATAAACCCTTGGAGGGGTCTTGCATTCCAATATTTGTGGCACCAGGGTTGCAATGTCACTTACCCTTTCCTTTAGAAAGAAAATTTCCTCATTCTTCTCTTTGATCATCTTATCCCTCTCTTGGATTTCCTTTTTCAACCATTTCTTCTCCTCTTTCCACTCCTCCTCTCTTCTTTGTATTTCTTTCCACAAATTTAGAATTGTTGTATGCACTGAAAAATTAGGAGGGTTATGGATTCCTACTAGAATTTTCATGGATGGTTGCTTCCCATATAGAACTACCTACATAGATTCAGGATGTCTCACTGATTCAAGCTATGGAGGTATGATTCCTCTTTCCTCCTTTTGCTATAGGGCCTCTTGTTCTTGTTCTGGTGATGGCTGCAACAAATCCTAATCTATTTCCTGACTTTGTTGCAAGAACTCCCACTCTTGATTTTGCTGTAGGAACTCTTGACTTTCTTCATGTTCTTGAATCTCAACTTCTTCTACAATGGTAGCAAGAACCGCCAGAGTTATTTTTTCTGCCTTATCGAATATATCTTCTTCTTGTATACTCTTCTGCTCCATTGGAGCTTTTGTGCTCTCACACGATGTCCCACCAAGCTTAGGATTTTCCTTTGAAGGCGCATCAACAGTCGACTTTGATTTCTTGAGAGGGCTACTTCATTTTTCTTTGGCTGCAAGATGAATAGTGCCAACCTTCCTTTTCTTAGGGCTCGATGCCTCTCTTTGCACAAATTGTGTTTTTCTTTTCCTTGATTTTGCCTCCCTCTTTTGTGCTCCTTTTTTATTATAGTTTTAAATGGAACATCAACATCATTAGAATTTGATGAAGAATTTTCTTTTTCATGCTTATTATCAAAGGAACTAAGGTCTATAGTCTTTTCTTCAATGGGAGGATCCACACTAGCACCAGAGGTTGAAGCACTAGGGGTGCCTTCAGCCATGCTTAATTTTCTGCTAGACCTACATGTCTGAGGTGAGACCCTAGGTTTTGATGGCTCAGGTCTATACTGCTTAGCTTGTAAAAAATCCTCCCAGGTCATTCTAGACGTTGCATCATGCATAGATCTTGCAACCAACAATTTAATTAGACAATGGTGGGATACAAAGTTTTCCCTACCTTTTTTGGTTTCCGCTACCATAATGGAGAGAAGGTTCTATACAACATTGGGCACATTCATCTTCCTCCCGTGCATCATATGACTCAGCAATTTGAAGTGCACCAAATGCAGGTTCAACAGTCGACCTTCGCAGGTGATATATCTAATGATGTATATGATTTCTTGCTTCCATGGCTTAGGTAGAGAGAGTCTTTTAGCTCCCTGTTTGTCAATTGTGAGTGGAGGGTCACCATCTATCATGAATATAGCCTTGGCTATCCTGGAATCCTTAGAAACAAGGTAAGGTTCACCGTCAGCTGGCAACCCTAAAACTTCTACAATTCATTCTTTAGTTGTTATGATCTCCAACCCTTTCACTATGGCTTTTCCGTCTGAAAATGTTTGAGCAAAATCGAATGCAATACCCTCGTCAAAACTATCCAGCTTCAGAAAATAATCCAACCAACCACAATTCTAAAATTTGATTAGGCACGGTGCATCCTATAACAAAGCATCATGAGCTGAGGGCTCATTCCAAATGAGTCTGCCTCCCATTGTCTATACTCAACTTGTCACTTTGCAAAATTACCTTTTGTAATTATAGAAATATTTCCTACTTGCTTGCTGAATTGTCGACTAAATTTATTTTACTCTATTTTTAGCAATTACCATTTTCATTTCAAAATTATGACAGGGTTAATAATGACAAGAAATGGTAATAAAAGGGAATCATAATGAGAGGAAATGGCGGCGGCAGTTTAGTGTCACATCACACATGCGAGCCGTCTTTCATTTTAAATTTTGAATCAGCTCAGCAAGATTTTTTGATGTAGACAATCATGTACCGACATGTGGTAATATTTTTGATCTTTCTTACGCCTCCCTTGAACCTAAATTTGGACATGTGTCCACACATGTGAGATGGAAATATTGATTTGACGGGGGGGTTCAAAATATTATGTGAACGTCCATATTATCTGACAATGATTAAATGAAATGCTCTAAAAGATAAATAAGAATTTAGTTAATGTGCATGTACCTAAGTGTGTACAAACATGATTATAGAGGATTCATTGCAATGATCGGGGAGAAAGTACCACTTGCGTTGGTAAGAAATAATTGAGAAATTAAGGATGATGAGGTGGAATAGTGAGAGGTGAAATGAAATGATGGAAGAGAGAGAAAGGTGGTATGGATGGGCGGATGGGTGAAGAAATGGATTTCTACAAAAGTAGAAATATTTATAATGACAAGTACGTACCCCATTTAGTTGGAAGGAGAGACGCTAGGTCCATTGCCTTCAGCTGCAGGAGCTATGCTCAATTGTTGCATGTTGGATAAACTATTGTATGAACTCTTCTTTGGAAGTTGTCCTACAATATAATTTGATACAATTCCCATTCACTAGTAATTTGAATTTGATAGGTTCAATGGTCATGAGTTGCACAAATCCATTGGGAAATACCTCAGCAACTTCATATGGCCCTAGCCATCTTGTCTGCAATTTTCCTCCATTATCTTTGTACCATGAATCATAAAGTAATGCCCAGTCACCTGGTTAAAATTTATTTTCTTTGATAAGTCGGTGATTCCATTTGACTCTTGGACTTTGCAAAATTTCAGTATGGTGCAAGGAAAATTTCATCATCTCATCTAATTCATTTAGCTGAATAATCCATTCTTTCTGTGCCTCAGAAATTTCCATCCCCAACTCCATAGCAGTTTTGAGAGTCTTGTGCTCAAATTCGATAGGCATCATGGTTGTCTTCCCATATAGTAGCTCAAATGGGGTGAAGCCTATAGTTGTCTTCTAGGTGATCCTCTAAGCCCAAACTGCTTCTGATAATCTATTTTACTAGTCCTTCCTGTGAATATGCACTATTTTTGTGAGGATGGCCTCAATCTCTCTGTTTGTCACCTCAACTTGTCCATTTGCTTGAGGGTGATAAAGGAGTGGATTTTTTATGTCTAATGTTATATTCATTAACTAATTATGTAACAAGTGTTGATGTAAACTGAGTTCCTTGATCAGTCACTATTTCTCTAGGTACTCCATACTGTGTGGAAATTTCTTCATAAAGAAATTTTGTAACCTTATTGTCTCATGAATGCTTCATGGCTTTGATTTCTACCCACTTAGTTACATAATCAGTGCACACTAAAATATAGGACTTACCATTGGATGGAGGATTAATGGGTCCCACAAAGTCCAAACCCCACTTCTCAAATGGAGTGACTACAATTTGGGGACAGAGTGGTATCTCATCTAACTTTGTTGGCCTACCCATCCTTTGGTATATATCACATCTCCTTGTATATCTTCTTGCATCTTTGTGTAATGTAGGCCAATAGTATCCTATATTCAATATTTTCATTGTTGTCCTTTTAGCCGTGAAATTTCCTCCACAGGGTTCATCATGGTATGCATGCAGAATTTCATAGGTCTCATCTTCCCTCACACACCTTCTCATAACATGATCTAGTCTAGTATAAATTAGGCATCTAGCTATCCATGAAAAAGGGAATGATTTTTCAATCAACACTCTTTTCTCTTTTGGGGAGAAGTGAGGAGTAACTCTCCTTGTCACAAGCTAATTAGCTATGTTAGCATACCAGGGCATTTGCACACTAATGGAGAATAGATTATCATCAGGAAAAGAGTCATCTATGGCTTGACTATCTTCTGATGTGGTCATCCTGGAAATAAAATCTGCAACAACGTTGGCCTTTCCTGGTTTGTCTACAATAGTTATATCAAATTCTTGCATTAATAACAACCATTTGGCTAACCTTCCCAAGATTAGGGGTTTATTCATGAGGTATCTAATTGATGAATGGTTAGTGTGCACAAAAATTTGATAGCCTATTATATAGTGCCTGAATTTATTCAAGGCATAGATTACTACCAACATTTCTTTCTCTTTTACTGTGTAATTGAATTCAATTCCCTGCAAGTTTTTGTTGACAAAATAAATGGCATTTTCAATAGCTTATTCCTTTTGTCCTAGGACTACTCCTATGGCATAATCTAAGGCATCAGTATGGATATGGAAAGGGATTTCCCAATTTGGTCCCTTAAGTACATGAGCATGAGTTAGAGCTATCTTTATATCAGAAAATGTTCTATCATAGATTTTTGTCCATTGAAATTCAGCATCTTTAGTCAAAAGACTATACAGTGGGGCTGCTATTTTGCTAATTTTTTTGGTGAAATGTCTATAGTAGCATGCATGTCCTAAGAAAGTCCTAACATCCTTTTTTTTGTACGTATAGGCAAATTATTGATTACCTCAATCTTTGCAAGATCAACTTGAATTCCAAGGTGGGAAATGTAGTGGCCAAAAAATACACCTTCCTGCATCATCATGAAGCACTTTTCACTATTTAATAATAGATTTTGGTCTTCATATATTTGTAGAAATTTCTTCAAATTGTCCAATGCTTCATCAAACCTGGCACCATAGGTATTAAAATCATCCATATAGATCTCCATACCGTCAAGGGAGATAGCTGAGAATATGCTAATGACAACTCTCTGAAAAGTGGTAGGTGTGTTGCATAACCCAAAGGGAAATACTGAATAGGCATATGTCCCCCATGGACATGTACATGTAGTGTTCTCTTGGTCTTCTGGTGCAATTTTAATCTAGTTGTATCCACTGAATCCATCAAGGAAACAAAAGTATTTTTTTCCTATAAGAGAGTCTAAGACTTGATCTACAAAAGGCAAGGGAAAATGATCCTTCTTAGTAGCAGCATTGACTTACCTGTAGTCAATACAAACTCACCATTTTCCTCCCTTCTTGGGCACAATTACCAATGGAGACACTATAGAAGTTGAGAAATCCAACTTCACAATCCCCAAGAATCACCTGCATGCAAATACCAATCACATACAAAAGACATTCAAAACCAAAGAAGATGTTATGTAAACCTCAAAGTAAAAATATTGAGTATCAATTATTACAAAGAGATCAATCCTTATGAAGGAGATCAAGAAACCCTAAAGTAAACCTAAAAGGGAAATCCTAGTGTGCACACTTAATAATTAATCAATTATTAATGTGCCTAAGTTTAGCCTAAGTAACTAAAAGAATAATTGACTTAATTAATTAACCAATATGATATAATAAATTAAGTGTAATAACTTATTACTCTAACACCCCCCCTTAAGATGAACTTAGGAATTAGCTAAAACACTAGAAAAAAAGCATGAAAGCAAAGATGGGTCCTGACAACTAGGCCTGATCAAGTACCCATTTAAAAATGCAAGAATGAGGTAGAGAAGAAAAACCCAGTGGGATAAAACTCCCTACAATGAGATGACATGCTGCAAAGAAGCACTGGAAGAACACTGTGGAGTAACAGTGGAACCGGAATCTGGCAAGCAAGGAAAGATAATTTTGTTTACTACTGAAACCAGATGAGAGTCATTGATTGACTCAAGGAATCATGATAAAGCAACAATAGACCCGATGCCATAGAACACTCGAAAACTCCAAACTGGAACAACCCTGGAATCTATGAAGTAGCAGTAGATTATTGAATGATGTATTACTCAAAATGAAGTGCAAAGATTCAAGTTTCACCCTTCCAACTGCCAAAACATCCAAGTAATCTCCAAACAACCCATCGGTCCAAATCTAGACTAATGGATCAACCTAGGATAGATACATAAAAAGTGTATGAATAGTAACATAGAGCTCCTCAATACCTTTCCAATGCCGCAAAGATAGCAGAAATCGGAGATCGTGGCAAAAAGTTCTGAGCTCGGAAGTGATAAATGAACATTTGAATTCAAACAGCAATAAATGCAGCTAAACAGAAAAATACTAAAACATAAACTACACCACAGGATAGTGCTCAGAACCAGATTTTCGATGATATCTCGTTTGCTCGATTTCAATACCATATGCCCAAGTTATGCCAAAAAGAAAACAACTACTCCTTGAAAGAAAATCAGGGCTAGGAGGGGCAAAGAGGGTCGTATGGCCGCTGATGTCATGCTAACATCAGTGGTTCATGAGCATAAATTTGACGGCCATCTGATCGTTGCCGCAAAAAATTGGCCCCCTTGCAAAAAATATTCGGCCCCTGGTCACCCATGTCACCTGCGCGGGGACTAGAGTTGACCAAGGGCCGGGCGCAGAGCTCTCGGTCCCCCATAGGACCGTGACAGTAGTGGAGGAGCCCGCGAGGGTTGTGAGACTGGTGGCAAGTTGCGGAGGCACCGCCCGGTGGCCGCCGCTCCTAGTGGCCACTGGGTGGTGCGCGGGCAGGGAAGCCTATTTTTACTGGAAGCATCGACAGGTGCTACAAAAGACACATTTTTTATTAATTTTTTTCGACTTTTGTGCCATTTTCTACCTCAGAATGTGTGCTGGGGAGGTTGTACAGTCTCCCTAGCAAAAAAAATTTGCCTCAAAAACCAATTGCTCCAAAATCAATGATTTGATAGGCATTCCTAAGGTTTTAGGTCGCTTCGAACACGATGGTGACCTTCATTTGAGCCCAAAGTGTCTCGAAAAATCAGCTACCCTCAGATCTTGCAAAGAAAGATGTCTGTGGAAACCCTTGCACTTGAAACCTATTGAAAGGCCATATCTTCAGAAGACAAATAGGAAGCTACAGGTCTGGAGCTTTGATACCATGTAGAAGTTGAGAAATCTAACTTCACAGTCCCCAAGAATCACCTGAATGGAAATACCTATCACATGCAAAAGACATTCAAAACCAAAGAAGATGTTTTGTAAACCTCAAAGTAAATATACATTATTGAGTATCAATTATTACAAAGAGATCAATCCTTATGAAGGAGATAAAGAAACCCTAAAGTAAACCTAAAAGGGAAACCCTAGTGTGCACACTTAATAATTAATCAATTATTAATGTGCCTAAGTTTAGCTTAAGTAACTAAAGGAATAAGTGACTTATAAAATTAACCAATATGATATAATTAATTAAGTGTAATAACTTATTACTCTAACAGACACTCATTGGTTGTCTAAAATAGGGTAGATAAATTGTGCATCTAATACATTTTGCAGCTCTATTTTGACAATCTCTCGTAATGCAGGGTTGATCCTCCTTTGCAGCTACCTCACAAGTGTAAAATAATCTTTAATATATATCCTATGCATGTAGAGATTTGGATCTAGTCCCTTCATATCATGGTAATCCTAGGAAAATGCTTGTTGATGGGCTTTCAACAGATTTGCCAATGTCAACTATTGTCCCTCACTCAAATTACTATTGATATTGAGATATTTTCCTTCGAACAACTATGCTTGTGTAACTAACTTTATCATAGCTGCCTCATTAATGCATGGTACCTTAAGTTCATGTGGTAGCATTGTGTGGAACATACTTGTTTCTACAGGAAGTTTATTTGCTAAAAGAGTGGTTGTAGGATGTTTGTTCACAGGATAGTGGCTAAAGGAAGTTTGTCTGCAAAGACAATGGCTGTAGGAAGATCAAGAAGAACTAACAGAAGTGTTTGCATGAGGTCCAAAGAACTAGACACATGAGTGGATGATGCCTTGCCTATCTGATAATGGTTCTAAATGATACTAGATAACACTTCATCCTCATCTTGAAGCTGAAGGAAAGGACTTCTTCATAGCATCATGAGTTGCGCCATAGAGTTAAAGTCTTTAGCCTCTTCACCAACTTGTGGCCATACATAATTATCATCTTGGGATGGCTAAGATAGAGGATAAAGAACAAGCTTTTTGGTGGTCCTGCCATTAGAAATGGTCATGTCACTTGACTGACATCTAATATAAGCATCTGCAATTGCTAGCCATGGCCTACCAAGGATAATGGGATACCCACCAAGTGTAGCTTTAGGCGAAAGAACCATAAAATCGTAGGATACTCCCAAGAGTCTAGAATCACCACAAGGTCTTCTACTATTCCATCAGGCTTAACACTGGAACTATCAGCAAGTTGTAGAACAGTAGGAGTGGATCTCATGTTTGCAATATTCAGTTTTTGTAGGATTTCTTTAGTCATCACATTGATTGTTGCACCTAAGTCAATCAAAGCATTCTTTATATTTATCCCATTTATAAAAAATTCAACTACAGGGCTACCTGGATCATTATACTTAGGGATAGTTACTTTTCGAAGCATGATGTCAGGCCCAACTACATGAACTGTAGTTGGGTCCTTTTTTTTCCCAGTTTCTTGAGACATGCTTCCTTAGTTGCTTTACCATAGATAGAGATATCTTTATGGCCTAAAACAGGGGTATCTCGACACATATATGCTTTAGCTGATCTAGGATATCAAAACTAGTTTCCTCCTTTTCTTCTTTTTGCTTGGCAGCTTCTAATGTCTGAGGGAATGGTGGATCTTGTGTTGTTTGCTTAACTGGAACTGATTCAAGATTTTTAGTTGCACAAGGCTGAATGGAATCAATCAAAGATTCTTCTTGCTCTTCCATAGAAAGCTCAATGATAATGGGGGTAGAAGGAGCTGACAAGGTGGTTCTTGAACGTAGACGTATGTCACTTAAACTCACAGCATATGCAAGAAATTGATTTGGATCAACAAAATATACAAGTTGTTGTTGTGGTTTATTATTTGGGTTTGGTGTGGGTTGGGATGGTAACTGGGTAGGTTTGAGTATATTTGCACTTGGATTAGTAGGAGGAGGCATTATAGCAGGTTGTTGGGGTTGAGAATATGGTTGCATATAGTTGGCAATCTAGTTTGGCCATTGTTGGCCACCTCTCCATTGAGATGTTTTTTTCCAGTTTCCTAGAGGTGGTTGCCAAGGTCCCTGAAATTTCTACCAATTCCCCTGAGGTTGCTGCCACTGAGGTGAGGAATTTTAATAATTGGACCAGGCATTGGGAGGGTTATTCCAAGACTAGGGTAGATATCCTCCATAGTTGGATGGATAGGGTGGCTTCCACTGGTTACCAGATGAATATGAATTAAAATATGGTCCAGAAAAAGATAGTGGATATGTTGGCATACCTTGTCTTGAAGCCCATGACCTCTTCTGTGCAACAAAGTAGACTGGGTCTTCCTCAATCTAGATTGGTTTGAACTCAAGTGGAATCTATTTACTGTCAATGTTAGCTATCACCTTGTATCTACAGTCCCTCTTCTTTTGTCCGCAATGAGGGCAATATTCTATCAGTATTGCCTCTGCCTCCTCATGTTTTTTCTTGGCTTGAAGTGTATCCAGCTGAGTAGCTAGATTTTTGATGATATCCTACTTGAAATATCCCAACAAATTAGTAATCTCCATTCTTAATACTTCACTAGTGGATGACTTACTCATAGAGGATTGGTAGGCTCTTCCTTTCTTTGAAGATGCCCTAGAATAGTTTTGGCATATCTTCTTGATATCCTCCCAAGGGACTTGAGTGATATCTCTTCCCACCATCAGGTCTGACGAATCAGTGCATCTTTCACTAATTCCTCTTAGGAAAAAAAAAAATTGTGAGTCTTCATTAAGTGTATGATGTGGATATTTCTATAGATAAAATAGAAACCTTGAAATTAAATCCTCTAGGCTCTCATCTTCCTTTTGCTACATTCTAAAAATGTCACCTCCTCTCATATCACTACCCCTTTAATACTCCTTGTATTTCTCAAGAAACGTTTTCTTCATATCTTCCCAAGTTTGCACAATGTTTTTGCCAAGGCCCATGAACCATCTCAATGCAGCCTCTTTCAAAGTAGCAGGAAATAGTTTAAGTCTGTGGGCATCAGTAGTATAGTCATAGATTTTGTAGAGTATATCAAACTCAAACAAGAAGGTATCAAGATCTTCTGTGAAAATTCCATAGAATTTAGGAAGGACTGAAGCAGGGATGTTTTTGAGGTTATCTACTTCATTTTGTTTAGCAATGGGAAAAGGAAAAGTTGGTTGGTTCTACTTGTTAGGCCTATCTCTATTTGCATCAGCCATGTCTGCTTGATGAAATTCTAGAATAAAGGGTTCTTCAATAGGATTTTGTTCTTCAAGGGAAACTTCAAAACTGGTCAAGTCAAGGAATATATCAGCAAAGGGTTGTGGCTCTTCTTCTTCTTCATTTCTGGGCAGATTTGGAAGCTCTACTAGCTGAAATGGCTCAAATTATTAGGAAGGAATCTCCCATAAGAATCTCTTCTTCTTCTATGCATGTGGTATCAACTCAATATCAGCCAAATCACACAAATAATGGGTGGGAAAGAATAGTGGATCATAACTTCCAACACTAAGAGAAAACTCCATAAATACTACAGTAGAAAAACTATCAATGACTCCAAAGGACTCCCTAGTTTGACACTATCCCCAACAACAGTGCCAAAAATGTTAGCCTCCTACAATGATTTTAATAACTAAGCCCTTACAACCATGATTCAAAGATTGGACATCTAACCTAAATAGCCATTTTAATCATCATGATGGTACATTTAAATTGTCAACCCAAGGATGTGAACTTGAAATGGGTCAGCATAGTATGTGCACTAGGAACTTCAAAGTCATCACCTTTGTTCTACAACTAAGAAAGACTTAACACTAAAAGTAAATTGCATGAAAGGAAACAAACTAAATGTTGAACATCACTCAATCAAATCTAAACTAATTATGCATAATAGGAAGGAAAATCTGAACATCAAATAGGAAACTACTCTACCTGCTTTGGCTGTAGGAACAGTCACATAATGGAATTCTAGTGGCTGCAGGAATAGTCAATGCTAGATTCTTAACTAAGTACTGAACAAAAATTAAAACTAATCTAACTAAATTAAAGGAACGGATTACTCACCAAGTGGGACCCCTTGGATGAGTATCCTATAAAATAATGCAAACTCAGATACTCAACTCAGAATCTTATTTCATTCATTAGAATATGCAATTACAAAAGTATGGCTGATTATCAGCTTGTACAATAACTTGGTGATCGACTCACTAACTCGCTAGCTCCTGAGGAAGGAGGATCCCAACCTTATTTATTCCAACTAAACAAGGAAATCAACTCCCACTAACTGAGAGGATGCCATTTAGGGAAAGCAGAGAAGAGAGTGGAAGGGCAGTTAAACATGCAGGGGAATCCGTTCAGACATGCATTCCCAAACGTGGACTCGACCACTACAATAACACCTGCAATGCTCAATTCCATTGAATATTGGTACAAGGTGGTTACATGCGGCTGGCACGAGAATATTCCACTGTCATCCCTAGTTTACCTTCGCGCAACTCCTCAACCTGACCAACTGGCGGCTGCATTTCTCAACTTAGCATTTCAATCATGTTTGCATGGCAATGTCAGTACACATAATAATTGCATAACTATAACTACCTTAAAGAACATCCATCAATCACATGCAAGATTAATATACATGGTCCACATAATAGGTAAATATCATTAAAACTGGTAGAAATGAAATTAATCCCAAATGTCTTATGTTTGAGAGAAACTATATAAAAGTGTCAGCATATAATATCAAAGTCTATGGTAAATTTTGCAAATAACAAGAGATTCTACCCCCTAACTAGGCCAAAAACTAGACTCATCACCACCATTTTCTAGTACTCTCATAAAGCCGCACATAAGTGTGCAAAAGAGGGATACTTCATGAGGTAGAACTTCTCTTGCCAAGGCCTTTGTAAGTTCCCTATGAATACCTTTTGTACATCAGAATCAGGTAACGTATACGAAATTTGTGAGAAGAGTGCTTGGTACCATGCTATAAAGTCTATAATATTTTCATTTTCCCCTTGTTTGAATCTAACAAGGTCTGATAAATTCATCCTTGGTCCGATATTGGCTTGGAATTATCGTAGGAAATGATTCACAAGCTGATCAAACGTGAAGATGGAATTATCGGGTAAAGAATAGTACCAGTCCAGTGTTGTATCTTTGAGAGATCGGGGAAATATTTGTGGATAATGCATTGAAGGTAGACACATGTGTCTGATGGTCCCCTTTACCACCTTATTTCTCAAATTTGGGAATCTCCATCCCCTACGGGAAAGGAGTGTTTAGGATTGCAAACAACAATGGGCTATGTCAGAAGAAGGGTTGGAAGATAGGCTGGGCTGAAGCTTGGGAAAGGTTCCCTAGCTAGTTTTGCATCTTCCTAATATTCTAAAGAAGAGTATTCAGAATGGGTTCATTAGAAGACATAGGACCACTGGAACCACTGGTAGAGCCACCACCGTGACCACTGTCGTGGCTACCACCAGAGCCGCCACCAATATCACTGCCACCAATATGACCTTTGTCGGTGCCACCACCGTGACCACTGATAGAGCCACCTCCACCAATGTGACTTCCACCAAAGCCACCACCATGACTTTTTTTGGTGCCACTACCAAACCCGAAGCCACCACCGTGACTTTCATCGGTGTCACCTTCACCAATGCCACCTCCACTTCCAAAGTTTCCACCACCAAAGCCTCTGCCCATCATTCAACCAAATCCTCCACCATCGAAGGTGGTAGAAGGGGTGAAGTGGAAACCCAAAGGGTTCCTGCTTATTTGATGGTCTTTAAGCTTTCGTAAGTAGTGGGTATATTGACTGACGGGACCATGTCAGCCATGTACACGAATATAGGAGGCATCGACATCTTCAGTTGCCTCTCGTATTCCTCAAAGAGGCCACCTTGTATCATGTGACCAAGGCTTGGGGGGGTGCATGCTTTAGCCTAACCAGTGAGACTAGCTAAGAGTTCTAAACCTATCTGGTCTTTTTCCACCATGTATCTTATTTCACTAATCACCTTAGCAGCCCTAGCCATCTTCGGTTTCCTTCCAGGTGATTTTCTAATGCACCTAACCCTTTATCAAGGCTCACAACATACTTAGAAGGGATACAGATGACCTCATGCTTGTTTACAGATGAACAAGTCGGTGATGCAAGAGGAGTAGGGATGTGGTCAGTCTCGTCAGGAAATCTAGACTTACCTCGTGATACTTGCTCCTATGCAGATAGACCAACAACAGAACAAGAGAAAAGGCTGGTAGTAAATCTAGAGGAGAACTTCATCTTGTCCATTAGAAGGTGTCATAGACTTCTTTTAATGATATACCTAGAGGTCATAGACTGGATCGTGAAGCTCATAAACTTTCACAACACACCAGGGTACAACGACCAAGAGGTATATGAGAAAACATTCAGGATACCGACAAATGGATAGACATTGGTTCACATCAGGTTCACCAAAAATATAAGAGAGGGGGACCACCCACTACAAGACCCCAGGTCACGAAAGGCCAAGAGCAGAGAGGCTACCCTAACTTACCTCAGTTCAAAGGAAGGTTAGGATAGAAAGGGTGAAAATGATGAAGACTGTATGTCTTATGATCACTCTGCAATCCCGAGAGTTTAAGGGAGACTAGAAGAGTCACTTTCCAGAGTCAAATCTACATCTCAAGCAACTCTCTATCTGAGGATAGAAGCATGGTTCTGGGATGACAATGCGGTGCGTTGGTGTCTCACAGATGCGTTGGAATCTGTACGGCCAAAAAACCAAAGAAATGAGATTAGAATCTTGAGAAAGGGCTGACAGTCTAGTCTAGTAGTTTCAAGAAGTAAAGAACAAGACTGAGAAAACAAAAAGGTAGATACGGATATGATAAAAGAAGTATATTATCGTGAGGGTGACGAAGATGATTTCGTAGAACGATCCTCTCACCAGCTTGTTTTGAGATCTCTCCACCTGCACACAACGAAGGGGGAAAGTGTTGTGGCTGTTTAGGGGCCTACCTAAGTCAGACCCCCATCTTGGTGTTTCCACCTCCACGAACAACCAATTTTGCAATGATAGAAATAACAATAAAGAAGGGAGATACAAGCTATGTATGCAAGAAACACTACAAAACAGTATGTACTTACTCAACCGAATACAATAGAGGAGATGAGAGGAGCTTACCACCTCCATCCAAAGCGCTCAAGGCTTGTGGAGGAGTGAATGAGAGGATCTCAAGCCTCTTCTACTCTGGTGTTTGTCCTGCACTCACACTATCGCAATGATGGAGTGGTAGATTGCTACAATGAAGTGAAAAGTTCTTCTACAAAGCTTGGAAGTGAATGCTAAAAGCATAGAGAGAGTGCTCAAACGATCTTGCAAAACTTCACCCAAACTTCTACTGAAGATTGCTATGGATGAAAGAGTGAAGATTATGAAGAGATGGATGAAAAATGACCATATTCGGGTCAACCAGCCAAAGAGGAACATTATTCTTCGACTTCCAATAAAAAATGTAACACCTCTGCAGTCTCCAGCCGCAGGAATCTACCAAGGATGTAAGTGTGTGACACAAATATCTGTGCATCGCACGGGCGTCCCCAACAGAAACGCCCCCACCGACATACAAACAAGGGGCCAACTGGAATGCAAGCAGCAAGCTTAAGTGGAATTAAACCTCTGCTTTTGATTTTCTAAAGTGTAAAGGGATGAAAGGTGAATCTGTGATAGGGTGCAAATTCACACTCATACAATAGGAAACTAAAGAAGCGGTGAATTTTTGGTATCCATAGATTGAACTATGGATTTTATATAGAAGAGGTGCACTATAATTAACAAATTATTATTCTTATAACAAATAAAAATGCATATTATTTAATACATTACTATTGATCATTTCAATTGAGTTTTTGATGAAAAACCGCTTCCAATTCCCAATATTCTTGAAGAACCAATGAATGTCATTAATGATAGTCACTCTCAAGATTAAGAACAAGACACATTTATGGATGAAACCCCTTTGTAGATAAATGAGGCTGGTGTCAATGAATTTATCCAAGACTTCTACACATCTTATGAAGAAGTTATTGATTCATCCCTAGTTTAGTTTGCTAGGACACCTCTTTTCCCAAATGCAAATACTTCTATATTGGTGACACTTATGTTGTTGAACTTGAAGGTTACACATGGATTGAAAAACACATGCTTTATTGATATATAAGGTAGGATTTTTTATTCCTATAAATTAATTATCTAAATGTCTTGAAATTTTTGAATATTATGTATACTTATCTTATAGCAATCATTTGTTGCTTCATGTAGATTTTTGGCAACCAAAATACTTCCAAAGGACAATAAGTTGCCTCATTCTCATAGAGAAGTATCTTCAGTGATGGAATCCATTGGAATGGATTACAATACATATGATGCATGTCCAAATGACCATATATTATACTATGGAAAGAATGAAAATTTGTAACAATGCCCAGTGTGCATATAAATAGGTATCGTCAAGATCAAGTATCCAAGAAGGTTACTTATAAACTACTACGTCACATTCCACTAAAGACAAGGTTTGGGAGGATGTTCAAATGCAAGGAGTTGGAAAAATATATGCATTATCATGGACAAGGGAGGAGCCAAGATGGTGTCATGTGTATGGTTGTGGATAGCAAACATTGGAAAGAGATTGAGGAGAAATGGCCACATTTAAGATATGAGCCAAGGAATGAAAGAATTTCTCTAGCAATGGATGTGTCAATCCTTTTGGAGATCTTAGAACAAAATATTTTGTTTGGCTAGTTTTAATTATTAACATCAATCTTCCCCCTTGGATGGAAATGAAAAAGGAGCATGCATTGTTAACTCTTATCATACGAGGTACTAGAAAATATTAATGCAATGCTTTCTTGAAGATTATATAAAAAAAATCAGCTCAGTTAAACCTTTATGAAATGTTGGGGAAATTAGGTTGCTCCTTAAGGGTAGGGTTTTAGGACCTCTCCACTTATGTCCTTCAAATTTAATTCAAGGAAACCTTAGAGATATTAATCTAGGGATGGAATGAAGGAAATAGATCCACAATAAGGTGTCCTAGGGTGTGATTAAATATTAAAAGGAGGTTCACCACCAAGCAAGGGCTTGGAAAGACAAGAAATGTAAATGGCATGCAAAACTTAAGTGTATGACCTAGAAAATGAATTGAAATAAGAAAAACAAACTGGAAATAAACAGAGGTGCACCTGGAAACTAAAGAGGCTTGAATGAAGATCTAAAATCCCAAAAAATTGACTTTTGATTCACAATGGGACTCATACACTAGTAGGGGTGATTTAGTCCCAGTTTAGGGTTTCAAACCGAAACTAGAATCTAGAACTACTAAACTAGGATCTATAGAAAATGCCTAAAAATAGGTATACTAGGACTCATATGCCACTAGTGGTGATTTAGTCCTAGTATTAGGGTTGATCCAAAACTCTAATATCCTCTAATGTGACTTTCCATGATCTTGCAATGTAGATGGCAACTTTGACAACTTGACAACTTTCTCCAAACGTGCTCGTTAATGCATCTTCAACCTAGATCTACAAATCATACACCAAAGAGATGGAAAAATGTTGTTTTGTTATTGGATAGGGGTTTTCCTTGGTCAAACATCATTTTGGTAATCAAACAATGACATCAAATCAAATAGAATGAAGGAATGGTGAATGAACAAATATGATATGTTGCAATTCACCAAACCCTTGGAACAAATGCTACAATCTTGTAAGTAATGGCTAGCATGAATGTATATTTTGACTCTTTTTTGCATGTTATGGATCTTGACTTGAATTCTTTCTTGAATCATGAAACACCTACATCACAAATGTTAGCTCAAAAACAAGCATTATGCATGATGATTTTGACATGATGCTTGAATCTTGAATAATGCTCCAAAATGCTTGATAATCACTCTTGAATGCTCTATAATTCTCTCACTTAAATGCTCATAAGATCACTTAATTTGCTAGATGACTTGTAAACTTGCTAGCTTCATAGGAGAAATTATGTGAAATAACCTTTTATGTATACTTTTTTATGCCAAATTTCCTAAACTTACAGCACTACAAGTTGACATCAAATCTAGGAGAATAAAATTTTGCAAGAATTTAATTCAAAATAGATCTAAGCTAAGTGTGACTCATAGGCTAATTGTGTCGTATGAGTCCTAGTAGGTTAAGCTTGGGACACATTTTCCAATAAATTCTTAGTTTTATGCTAAATTCAGGACTAGGCCCCAAAACTTAGGTGGGACCCATATGCCCAGGGTGGCATATGAGTCCCAAATCACTAAATCTAGGCCATACAATCTAGAATCATTGAATTATGATTTGTCATTACGTATGTGTCAGGATTATCCTCGAAGAGATGTATTAATTAAGGCTTTTGGATGCAAAATCGGACCAAATAAGGCATAAAGAAGCCCAATTTTAGTAGGGAGGGCCCAAACAAGTGTGAAAATGTAAAGGGATACGTTTTCCTACACTACACTTGATAAGGAACTTTTTGTTTACTTAGGGAAGTACCATGTAAAGGATATGGATGTATACATGGAGCCCATCATTGATGAGCTTCGTGAATTAGGGGATGGTGTAAATATGTACAATGTATCAAGACCTATCAATGATAGAAACTTCCTCTTTCATGTGATCCTTATCTAGACAATTCATGATGCCCTTGGACTCTCTATTTGTTGTGGTAATATATTATAAATTACATGTGTAATTACTTTGTTTATTTTACCATTTATTAAATATGGTTTCCATTCTTATTTCAAGGCTACAAACAAAGGGGAAACATGTTTGTCCATCATGTGGACCAGAAAAACTGCATAGGCAGTCAAAGGATCTCAATAAAATTGTGTATGATGAGTATAGACAATGTTTATCACAAAATCATCGCTATCAAGTGCATGAGAAAAACAAGTTCAATGGAAAGGAATTTGAAATGAGGAAGCCAAGAAGGATGAACCCTGCTAGGTGGAAAGCACTATATGACAAAAAAGAAGGGACATGCTTTCCACTAGGAATGAAAAGACTATTTTCTACAAATTACAATATGATGAGAACTTTCCAATAGCCCACCTATTTGATACTATGCACATCGGGAAAAATGTGGTAGAGTGTTTGTGAAAACATCTAAATGGAACCAACCTTAAAGCAAAAATAAAGTTACAGGAGGACATCCAAGTTGCCAATATCATGCTGAACATGTGGTTGCATGAAAATAACTCATGTGTTCACGCTCCATGGATTTTTACGTCAACGGAGAAATATAACATAATTGATACAATGAAAAGCATAAGATTTCCTTTTGGTGTTGGTGTGACATTAAAAAACTTATTCACAAGAGATGGGTCAGATTTTTTAAGGATAAAAACACATGGCTCACACAACTAGATAAAGGTTACTTTGCAAAATGTTAGATTTGTTGGAAACATAATTAGAAATTTATATATCTTAGTGATAACAAAATTTCATATGCATTTTAACATTTTTTTGTTAATGGTCATGTAGTATGTGTTGCCCATAGCAAAATCAAGCACCTTTGACTGTGATGTCACGTTAAGTATTCAAAAATTATCCAAATATTTGAGGTATTTTGATTCCATCATGCATATTCTTCCATGACTCTTATCCTTTGAAGTGCATTATTGGTAATGCCTTTATATACATTTATACCTTTAGTTTTCAATAAATAATAAGTCTTTATTATAATACACATGAATATCTATGGGTGGGTTTCATCTAAAGAGATACATCAGGATGAATTGAATTATTGGAAGAGGAATGTTCCACTTTTTATGTGTGCTATTCAAATATACTTCCCGCTGAGCTTCTTCAATTCTCAAGAGCACTACCTTGTACACCTAGTAGAAGAGATTGAACAATGTGGTCCTATCCATATTCGAACAATCTGGCTTGTGGAGAGATATATGTTCGGGTTCTAAAATAATTTGTGAGGCAAAAGGCTCGACTAGAAGGGTTTGTGGTTGAGGGGTACATGGTTTTCCAGACAATGGTTCATTTGAGTGAGTACTTACTTGAATTACATCTTGAAGCTCCTCAATTATGGGATTATAACCAACCTCAATCATTTGAAGGAGAAAAATTAGAGGTTCAAGGGACTTGAAAGAGGATAAAAGGTATACAAAAATGTTTGAAGTAATTGTTTTTGTCTTAAATTTTATAAGGCATTGCTTTAAATCATTATTAATTCATTGAACAATTCTATTTTTTATTGTAGATGCTAAGGACTGGGAGTCATTACATTTGTATGTTGCATATAATTCTGACTTTATTTTGGAATGGATGGAGAAGTACATTGAACAAAATAAATTAGAGGCTGAAAAGGCATGGACCAATGTATATAATAGACATGGTCAAAATACTGCTCAAGGAATTCCTGCAATCCATAAAATAAAATAGCCAAATAGATGCTCGTGGAATTGGCTAAAGACCAATATTGAACAAGAGGAAATAAAGGGGAAGAATGGAGTGACACAAAAACAATTGAATTTTGTTAAAGGATCTAGAAATGGGGAGGCAATAAATATATATTAATATATTTCAGGTATTTAGTGATTTTCCTTTTAACTTTTTATCCTTGAATCTAATTAGTTAATATTTATATGAACTTAGGTAACTTTTTACAAAGGAATGTGGAATTTTGGTCATCATTTTCACATAAAAAAAGAGACAAACTTATGATTGTGGAATTTCAACATCATTTGATGTGGAATGTCGTTCACATGCAAATGATAGACAACCAATCATAGGCACACTTTGCTATTATGCAGTGTTGGAGGATATTATAAAGCTTGATGTTATATCTTTCAACAAAGATATTTTTCATGTTCAATGGTACAAGCTTATCAAAGTGGATAAAGAAAAAACTCTATTATTGCATAAGAATGGATTCCATATGATCAATATATCTAGGTTCGAAGCAAATTTTGAACCTTATGTGTTTCTAAATTAATACGACCAGATATTTCTAATTCTAAATTTATAGAAACCTAGTTGGTCATTCATGATTGATTATGATCCAAGAGGATGAAGAATAACATTTGTTAAATATGTAGAGGACCATGATTTACCTAAAGATGTAGAAGTACCCCTTGAAGACATAGATGACCAAGATGGAGATGATGAAAATTTTATTGTCAATGATGTGTATGGTCAAGATGAAGATCATGATGAGTTTACTAAAGTGTTTGAAGGATATGAGCAACCACATGGGCATCAAGTCCATGAAGATGATGAATTTATTGATTTTCATTTACCTATAGCTAAAGGTGAAGAAGACCATGAAAACTATGGTATCAATTTATTTATGGATTTAGGGCCCATTAATGGTGGTGCATTTATGCCATCATATGAGGAAATTTCATGTGATAATGACATTGTTTGATCATCATGTTCACTTTAAGATGGTTGTGAGCATTCAATTTAATATAATTAACTCTTTACATGTTAAGTATTGTGTTTTTTATTGTACACAAAATGTAATGGAAATTAAGTAATTTGAATGTTTTGATTGTTCTGTTAGTGGATGTTTGTAATGTAAATGAATATAGATTTTATTTTTTTTTCAATTAGATAAGTTGTTTCATTTTATTTTTTTAATTCTTTAATAATTTACTTGAAAGACACTTTCGTGTTTGGAAGCTTTACACAATCAACACCTATGCACTTTATGCAATTGACACCTAGGCAAGAGAAACACAATACCATAAAGCTAAAAAACTTTGGAAGTTGAGCATTTTTTATGTTTTTCTTATGTATTGAAACATAATGAAAATTATGTATGTTATTATTCATGTGCTAGGGAGGGGCACAGTGACTAATTCTAGAGAGGTGGGGGTTGCCTCCATCACTAGGATGGTGCAAGACAAAATAGAGATAACTCTTGAAGAAGGTGAGCCCTTCTTCTAACCAACACTCAAAGTGAGGTCATCCTCTAGCTTACACTTCACTGGAGGATGTTGGATCCCTAAAAAAGAAGTGAAAGCAAAGGAGGGAGAAGATAAAGCTGCAACAAACACCATTGTTGTGTTTGGCATGTCTATGGTTTGGGGGAAGGGAGGTATATCAAAAGAGGAGGCTCCATGGAGGAAGCAATGAAAACCTACACCCTTTTGGGGTGAGTATCATCGAGTCCCGCCAAGGGAGCCAAAAAAAATAGAGGTGAATTGAACTAAGAAAAAAGGAGAAAAAGGAAGAGACACAATAGAAGATGTTGAAACAGGATCTACTAGCTCTCTATCCATCTTCTTTGAGATAACTTGTTCTATAGCTAGAGCTTCTCTCTTGGGCTTGCACTCATGTAAGCCGATTACATCAGCTCTGGGCACTAGAATTTGCAACCTAAGAAGAGACAAGAGGTTCTTGTTCTATCATAGGAGTGTCCTCCACAACCATCATTGGTGGAAGGACAACCTCCTAGACAGGGGAAGGAGGAGGAAGCACATGAGCAGAAATGGTAGACACAAGTGCCTCAACACTGGGCCTCTTCCCATTCACTGCTAGAGGGGTAGAAGGAAGAGTGGTATGAGGCTACAGAGGTCGAGACGCTGGAGAAACCCCATGAGGACCTTTTCCCTTGCCATAGACAATGGGTTTAGGAATTGTGGGCAAGATTGGAAGTTCAAAAACTTGGCATTTATCTTTTTTCCATGTGGACACCATAGGAATCCCCATTCGAGGCATGGGAGTAGGAGTCGAAGACATCACAATAGGGAAAGAATAAAAAGTGGATGGAGTGGAAGACATAGAAGGAGAAGGCCCTTGAGTGTGATCAAGCTTCCTCTTTCCCATTTTTTGGGTGGAAGAGGTAGCTTGTTGTTGTGTAATCATGGAGCCTTTCATGGAGATAATATAGGGAGATACTAGATAGCTCACTTTTGGTGTCATATCCCTAGTCTTGTACTTGACATAAGCACGATATAATAAATCTCCCCTTGGAGGGAGAGGTCCAATTGTAGTAGGCCAAAAGTGGTCCAGTGAAAAGCTCCCATGTGATACTAGTGGTTTATAACTAGTGTTGTGCATTATGTGCATAGAGCCATCATAAGAGAATTTGAGACATTTATGAATTACAAAAATGATGCCATTCATGGAGAGTTGAGACTAATCAAGGAACGCATAGTCTCACTCTAAATAAGTCATATTCAAGGATTATGATAAAGGATGTATCAACGGATCTAGGTCCTACCAAGATCGAAAGAGGAATGGATCCAATAGGAGGGGATGCGAGTCCATCATGTGTATGGATAGTGGCCTTAATCTCTTCGTATTCCTCTATATATAGAGTGTTTATATATAGAGATTCTTCCATTATAACATTCACTCTGCTCGTCAGGTCAACAGGACACCAATCACAACGTTTCCATTTATTCAAGTGAGAATGTATACAGGAGAAGGCTCCTTATTTAGAGGTAAGCCCTATGAGGTAAATTTTATTTTAGGTGTCGTGCTCACAGACTTGGTAGGAGGAATATGTGTGAATGAGACCATATTCATGTATTTTGATAGTACTAACTCTAAGGACACAAAATATTAAGAAATTAAGTTTCTAGAATGGGACAGAAATGGATTAGTATAGAATCACAATTCACTATTAGCCTTTGATATAGAATTATTAGAATTTTCCTTTTTCTCGTCGAGACAAGATAGTACCATCATCGATGCGATCTTGGATCTCATGATGCAGGAACACACATCTCTCAGTATCATGTCTATGTACTTGGTGGTACTAGAAGAATTGATGTTAATTTATACCAATCAAGATAGGGCTCAATGAGAGGTTGGGGATCTAGAAAAATTAAGAATTTATCTTTCAATAACTTCTTCAAGATAATAGTTTAAGATTTTGATAATTTTATAAAGTTCCTATTTCATTTTAGGCCCTTATCATTAGATGTAGTAACCACATTCACAATAGCTTTATTTTTTCTAAAAAATGACACTACAAACATGTCATCAAAATGGGAGCACGAGGAAGATCCCCTGAAATGTGCAACCATCTACTAGTATTCTCGTAATGTAGCACACAAATGTGCAAAAGTGGGATACTTGATCAAGGAATTTTTTTCCTACCAAGGTCTCTATAGGTTCTTGATGAAGACCTTTTGAACATCTAAGTCAAGAAAAGGATAAGAAATTTGTGGGAACATCACTTGATAACAAGTGATAAAATCATTTATCTTTTCATGATCTCCTTGCTTACATCCGATGATATCTAAGAACACCATCTTTGGCGTGATGTTTTCCTAGAATTGTCTTAGAAATTGATTTACCAATTGATGAAATGAGAATATAGAGTTATCTGGTAAGGAACAAAACCACTCAAGGGTAGTCTCCTTAAGGGATCTCAAGAACAACTTGGCCATTAGAGTGTCATGATGGAATAAATATGTGCACATGGCATTAAATTCCAAAACATGTGTTTGACGATCTCCTTTACCATCATAATTTTCAAATTTTAGAATATCCATCCCCTGAGGGATAGGAGTGTTTAGAATAGAAATGATAAAGGACTATGATGGAAAAATGGTTAAGAGATAGGCTATGAGGTAACATTAGATACGTTTTCTAACTGGTTCTACATCTAACCCATGTTTTACAATAAGAAATTTAAGATTGGGTCAAACAATGAAATAGGACTAGTGGAACCGCCACCAAAACCACCAGAGCCACCCACCTCTATTCCAATAGAGACTTTTCCACCTAAACCAACATGGACCCTAGGATTATCGCTAGGGGCATTAGGAGTGGCAGAACTAAAGCCCAAGGGTACCTTTCTTACTTAAAGGTGGGGGCTTTCTGAGGGCTAGAGGTGGTCTCAACCAAAGGACCAGTCTCGACCAAACACATTAATTCCCTAGGCATGACAACTTCTAGTTGTCTTTCAACACTATTAGAGCCTAAGTCTCAGGTGATGTTCGATCAAGGGTTATAAGTTGAGACATGAGTGTCCACAATATCTGTAAGACCTTGGAGAAGCTCAATGCCTCTCCAATCTATGTCATATTGGTGTAAATAAAGTCTTGTACATAGTTAATTCATTACTAGGGTAATTATTTACATGTTAAGTTTACTTAGGTCCTAGGAAGGAATCTTTCTAGAATCAAAGAAAAAGTTGTCAGGTTTGAATCCCCTTAGGTAATGTTGAGGGGGAGATTGTTGGTATATTTTCAACGCTCCCATCGAGATTCATGATAGAAGTAAGAATGAAGTGAGTGAGAATGAGAGAATGAAGTGTGAGAATGTGAAAATGTTGCATGAAGGAATGAAGAAGTGAGTTTGAATTAGTAAAATGGAGGAAAGAGGTCGATTTTTGTCTATCAAGGGAGGCAAAGTATGTTACTTTTTGTAGCCAATCAAAAGAATAACAATTTTGCAAATTCTAGGGGCAGGAATCCCATCAAGACGATAGCAAGACACACAAATTTCCATGTAGTGCACATGCGTGCTTGACAAAAAATTGTCCATCAATGTAAAAAGATGCATGGCTAGGTGGAAGGAATAGGGTGTTGCAGTGGAATTTGTATCATTGGGTTTATATTTTCTAAAGTAGGGGTAAATAAATGGGGAATTGGCCTAGGGTGAAAATTCACACCATTACACTTTCTTTAACATTTCTATTTTACTAATCTTTTGTAATTAAAATTTTTCATTCTTTATAGAATTATTCCAATAGAAGTGGCTACATTAAATAAAATAAAATTGTTACATTTCTCACAATCTCATTTCCAAATTCATTAAACATTACATTGATTTAATATAGTTTAAATTTTGTGTTTTACATAATAATTATATATGAAAAATATGTTCATCATATAATAAAGTGGATTTTTTTTTCATGAAGTAATAGAGAAAGCTATAGAGGTCTAGTAAGAGACTAAAAAAATACATTTATCTTTTTTATTCTAAGAAATTAACCTATACAAATGAAAATGGATAAATTAAATCTAAATGATCATAAAAATCCCCTTTTGAACCTTTCCAATTCATTAATAAAAAGGATAAGTGGGATGGAACTAAAAAAAATACTAGTAAAAGGGTAGAAAATGAAACTCTTAAAAGAAAATAATAATATAATTTTGGAATGTGAAGCCTCAAATTCCATTTTTTATAAATTGGGTGAAACCACCAATTTCTTAGTTAGGAAATTTTTAAATAATTGTGATGCTTATGATATTACTACAACATATGAAAAAAAATAGTTTTCATGAGACTACCACAAAAAATTGCACCCATTATAAATTAAAAGTGGTAGTTTTGACCTACCTATAAAGACACAAAAGAAATAATATAATTAGCTAAAAAAATAACTAAAAATTCCATACACAAGGAAGAATTTGAGTTACATAGCTCGAATATGCTAAGGAGCAATTAGGAGCCTCAATAAATGGGAGATACTTTGGGAACCAAGATCAATTGAAATATTTGATGCCATAATGATTTAGATTAATATTTAATCATTAATAAATTCTTCAAGTTGGATGATACAACTTGTTTCAAATCTCATCATGGCTTTACTGGACTGAACATAATATTTGAGGAGGATGGACATACATATATCCTAAAATCCAAGGAATATTTCTTATCTCTAAATGGATAGCTAGAGCTATTCAAGGTGAAGAGCTAGACATAGAATGGCTCTACCCTCTACCAAGAGTATATATTATATACTAAAATTGAAAGAGAAACTTCTTCTAGTTGCATTCCTTAGTTTCTAAGTTTCTAAACTAGAGGGATTCCTCCTTAAACATTGTCTTAGTTTCTTGACCTTCATTTGGCAAAACAATTTATCCACATTGACATTAATCCATTTGCCTTTTCTATCCAAATAGCTACTTACTACCTATTTTATAAATATGTTCAATAATTAAATGATATTGGGTACATCTCTATAAGCACTTAGAACTCATGAGACCGCAATCATTCATTTTTTTTTCTAAATGAATAATCAAGTGTTTGATATTATCTAACAACTATTATTTGTAATCTTTAACTTAATATCTATCCCCCCTAACCCATTATAACATCCTCTAGCTAGAATTATACTTCTTCTAGATACTTCTCTTTCTTCTCTCTTAAGAAATATTAGTAATATCTTATGGTCAAATCTCAACAAGTGCTGATGAACATTAAGAGTTGATTCCAACTCTCAAGTCCTTGTGTGAAAAATTCTCCACTCCAAACTTTTAGTGTTTGAGGAAAGACTTCAATTATCTAAATAGCCTCTTTAACATCTATTATACTCTCTCCCAAAATATGCAAAAATATCATGTCTGAGAATGAAAAAAATTCATGTGACCTTAGAAAGACACCTATAAGGATATGACTTTCATATTTGTTAGGAATATGTTTTGGAACATAATTTCTGGGCTTCAAGACCAGTATTTATTTTATTTTATTATCAATACAATATATTCTTATTAATAATTTAAAATAGAATAGTATATTACATTATTTAATTTCTATTATAGAGGATACAAGTGCATTCTCCATCTTATATCTACTAGTATAGTTTTCCTCAAGAGATCACTCATTGTGGTGTTCAATTCAATAGGTTTTGTTTATAAGTTGAAAAATCCAACAAATTCTTCAACCTATATCCACTTCATCCCTAATGGTTCATTCAAATTCTAACTAATATTAATTTTTTACACCCTAGTCTAAATTATAGATGCAATTATGTCCACTGGGAAAATTCATTCTCACAACCATTTATCTTTTATTCAAATTCACCTTTTACTCTCCAAGATGGTTCCTTCCCAAAATTATATTATTGCCAATTAGCTTTTATAGTAAGCTATTTGAGTTAAGGATTTAAGATGTCATATTTAAAATAAAACTAAGCCACAATAACATCATCTTTGGACTAATCTCATAGAGCTTCTCATCATTGAAATCAATCAAAGAATATTAGACCATATGATAGCAATTTACATCATGTGAACATATTCTAGAGTTTAGGTACCTTGCATTCCCATGCATTTTGAAGTTTTGATGCTTGTGAAAGCCACAACAAATATTCAACTAAGGACAATGAATGTTCCACACATTATTAAATTATACTAGCACTAAATTAGATAGACATGCAAGAGTGGAGGCTTTGAAGGTGGACACAAAATGAAATAGGTTTGTGCTAAAGCATAATAAAAAATATGTGCAATCACACTTAAAGTGAAGTCAACATTCAATACATATCTATTATAGAATTCATAATCTACATCTCATATCTATATTCAAATTTTGATTATGAAATATTTTCAGACAATCAAATGATCACATTAGCATTCAATTATATATATATATATATATATATATATATATATATATATATATATATATATATATATATATATATATAAGCTCATAATTATTAATGAAAATATTATATAAATTGAGATTTTTCATTCAATTATTGTAAAAAAAAAATAGATCTATATAATAATAATGTTGAGAGGCATTATACAATGACAACAAGCGGTGAAGTGTAATGGGTGTGTGTGTTAACAAAAACTCTTACCATTTACCTTAAATTTAGTAGTCATTTAGACATCAAAATATTAGATTTAATAATATACATAATATTTACAAAATAAATGGTACACTAAATTTGTGTCATATATAATAAATAAAATAAAAAATAACTTCTAGATAAATAAATCAACTCTAAATTGATAACTCAAAATTTTTAAATAATTATATTTAAAATATCTATACTAGTTTGATATCCTATTCTATATAGACTAAAAAGAGACCAAAATATCATACTAAAAATCCTAAATAAGCATTTGTCTATAACACCTCTTAATCTAGTGGAAAATAACCTTGTTCAAATATTAGAAGGATAATGATTGGTAGAATTCATAAATAGAATGTTAGAGATTCCCTCTCTAAAAATGGATTTTTATCAAGATGGCATTCTATTGGTTAAAAATCTTAGTATGAATCAAGTCACTCTTTGCTCATTTTAGTATAAATCAAGCCATATCATTGCTCAACCGTCACATCGAAATTTGTTTGAAAATCAAAGATTTGATTTATTGAGCAGATTGAGAGAATGGATTATTATAGGGAATATATATATATATATATATATATATATATTATAAAAATATAAATTAGTTAAAAAAATTCAAATATGGAATATAATTCTTTCTAATTTTAAAAATATTTTTAACAATAAATTTAAGATTTTGATTATTTTTAATATGAATTTAGAAACTTTAAATTGAAAATCTTTTCAAAATAGAATATAATTGTTTTTTAACATTTAACATATTTTTGACAAGATTTATTTTTAATATGAATTTAGAAACTTCTTAATAAATTTATGATTTTTAAATTTATTACTAATTATTACTGTTCTATAATTTTACATTATTTTACTAATATATATATCCATATTGATACGAGTAATAACATAACAAGAATTTTAACTTTTTTCAAGATAAAAAATTTGTATGAATCGAATGGAACGCTAGCGCCGCACATTCTTGAAGTATTCATTTATTGTGGTTGTGCAGGTGTTGGTATTAGCTGAGAATGAAATGTTGCAGTTGAAGAAGAGGACGATAACTCCTTGGCATATTTTTTTGGCTGTGATGCATGATGAGGAGCTGACACAAGTTTTTAGCAATGTGATCATTCCCAGCTAATACCAACACCTGCAGCCCCACATTCATCAAGCCCTGCAGACAAACAACAACGCTTCTCCCCCTCAATGCCCACCACTTCTCCCTCCTCGTCGCTTGCCATTTCTGCCACCTTGTCATCCTAGAAGTGAAATTAATGCTCATTTTCTTTGCATCTATTTGTTATTCTGATAATGTATGATTAGATATTCTTTCAAGTGTAGTTTTTGTTTTATTTCAATGTTTATCTGTGAATCATGATCTTAAAGAAACATCACAGTTCAATCTTATTTTATTTCAACATTATTTTTTTTCATTTTTATCAAGCTGTTGTGATCTTATATAGTTGAAGTATCTATATAATGCAATACTATTGTATTTAGTACATTAAGATTAACTAATATAATATATTCTCAGTTTCTTGAGTGTTTTTCAACATTTATGTTCTTTGCTTTCATTCTGATGATGGATCACAAAGTGTGATCCGAAACATTGATGCAAAAGAACTACACATGTAATCGAATTTAGAAATCAATTCATTATAATTAGTATGGATTGTGGAAACTTGATATTATTAATTGTGTTTCAATATTTTCAAAGGTATCTAATACATTAAGATTAATTAATGAGAATTATGTAAAATATTTTAGAAATATCACAATTATCAATTCATATAAAAGGTGTTGAATTTGGTTGTTCATATGATATTGACCACTATCAAAAGATATATCTCTTTTGAAGAAGACATTATCAAAATAATGTCAAGCATATAGGAATGTACATAGAGTACGAAAACTTGAAATATCAACCAATAATGCTAGATGAATTTTCATTTATTAAATTGTTCTCATCTTAGTTATGTCCCACCATGTCTATAAAGAAAATTAAGTGTTTATGTTATTTGAATTAGCAAGTAATGATCATATGGGAGGGTAAATTTAGCAATAGATTTAAATTTGAATTTTGAAAGTTGGTCATTTTTTGGCTTGTAGAAGTGATTGAAAGCATATATTTGACTTATGGTAAAAAGGTGGATAAGCTAAAATATTGAGTTCATTTTTCGGAAATAATGTAGATAGAAATTGATAATGCTTTAGTTGTGTACTTGCTTTAAGTTGAATATGTCCTACACTAAAAATATGTAATTTAAAATAGTATTCTATTATCCACAATCAATAAGAAGAAAAAGAAAAAAAGGTAATTAAGGTGGGATAGAGAAGTTTCCCTTAAATAAAATTATTCAATCAAAAATGTTTGAGCACTACAATTGGTCACATATAAGGAATGTGAATAGAGGGAAGGAGATAAGATAAGAATATGCAAAAAAATAAAAAATCATGCAATACCATAAAGAAGATATTTATGTTATTCTCGTGAAAGTGCATGGAAATGATAAGCAATGTTATAATGATGGTGCCAATAAGGCAAGAAATATAGGCATGTAGTGCTTAGTAGAGTTATCTTGTAAGATATAGGAAATGTGAGGTATTTCCATGTAGATCATAAATTTTTTAATTGTTGTGTATTAGATACAAGCATGATAAACATAACATGAATCAATTTAGTTTGTGTAAACTTATATAAGCTACGCACAATACACATGATAATAATGTAAATGAGGGAAAATAGAGAATTTGATAATAGATGTGATAAAAATGTTAGTCAATATGTGAATTATAGGGAGTATCTTGTAAAGAAAGAGCATGTTTAGAACATGTAAGGAAAATGTAATCATTATTAGTGAAATCATGTGGAATGTCTCAAATATTTTACAATCATTTTAAGAAATATTATGTTAGAAACATGTCATCATAAAATAATAAATTTAATCATTTTCATAATAAATATATATCAAAGTATGGGTGTTTGTTATGACACTATGAAAATAATACAATGCAAGTAGATATTAAGAGCATAAAATATCTCTCATGTTCATGAAATAAATGGGCTTAACCACCTATCTTCCATTAGAAACATTATAAAATGAATTTCTACTACTTATTGAAGAATTCAAATTAAATTTTCATAGAGCCTCATTCGGTAATCAAAAGTTGTTAAATGTTGGCTACATAATTAGGAATACTAATATGTAGACTCATAATGGCCAATTTTATTATAATAAAATGGTAAATGTGTCTCCTTACCTCTACCTCAACCTACCTCTATAATTGTTACTTCTTACCTAGAAACCAAAAACTTCTATTTGATCAAAACCCCTATCTCAGAGGTGTGACTAGACTCACCTCTATGCTCATCTTAAGGACAATAGTCATTTCCTTCAAGTTTTTATAACCCTTAGAGAAATGATTATTTTTACCTCTAATGGTTTCCTTAGATACAAATTCTTATTCTAAAGATTCTTCACTATTTTTAATTTATTATTTTGCATTGAATTTAATGCCACTTAATTAATAAATTTACATATATGTAAGATCCTTTGAAATTTCTATTGGGGAATGTTCAACATTATCAAAATTTGGAGGAAAACTTCTTAAAATTTTCTCAATAACAAATTGATCAATCAAATATCTTCTAAAAATATCCTTTGATTTATCATGATCCATTTAACTTTTGTGAAGAATTCAGTTACTGATTCATTTGGACTCATTTTAATATTTTCAAAATAATTTCTTATTATTTTTAATTTAGATATATAAGCATCTTGATATGCATACAAGACTACACCATGCTTTTTTGAATGTATAAAATCAATTATCCTAGGAAAGATTGATTGATTGAGTGCACCATGAATTAGAAACAAAAAATAATTATCCTTGTGTTCATTTTTCTTGAGTTTCCTTTTTCAGAACTGTATTGGATAGATTTTCTGGTAACAATTCCATCACTAGAGAAGATCATTTGAAGTATTTTGATAACATGATGGATGAATTTGAGGTTAATTTTGAGGATGTAATGATGAAATTATTTATGCAATCACTCATTGAGGATGCTAGGGAATGGTGTAGAGGTCTACTTGCAGGAAGCATTGGACCATGGGAGGAATTTAAAGGGATGTTCAGGGAACAATATGGAGATAAGACTGACCCAAGGTTCATGTTGAATGAATTTTACAACACCTCCAAAGGGTCAAATGAAATGGATTATGATTTCAATGCTATATTTTAGAAGGCAATGAATAGGTTGCCCTATAATTTGAAACCAAATGATACTTTCCTAGTCACTTATTGTAATTCTTTTGATACCAAAATGAGCTATCATTTGAGAGATAAGAAACCTCATAACTTGGGGATGCGTTCAATACTACACAAAATATTGAAAGCAATAGGAGAACATCAAGAAAGGTGCGAAAAAGGGATGATGTAAAAATCCTAAAGAATCCTAAGCATGAAAAAGGACTTGCAAACAAGGGCTCTTCTATTGAAGATAAATTGGACAAATTTTTGAATTATATGGATCTTGTTAACAACAGATTGGATAAGCATGAAAAGGGTCTTGGAAATGAGAAGCCTCATTTTTAGAAAAAGGTAAAGCCCCCAATACTCCAAGATTATCCTTATAAAACTAATTAGCAAAATGGAAAGCCAATCCACAATAATAAAAAAAATTCACAAGATCAGGTCACACCTGATCCTTTACAAAAAAAATTGTAAATTTTATTGATGAGGCTCCTTGGTGTATGGTTTGTAAGTTGCCTCACTCTTCTCACCAATGTGCAGTTGTAAAATTGGTGGAAGTTGAACAAGGTGCACCAAAAGATTATGATCATTATCATGAAGATGATGTTGAAGTCAATGTGATTATGAGAAGGTCTAATTTTTCTAGTGATCATTGCTCATCTGATGAGGATTCTCATGAAATTGATGTAGAAAGTCAAAGGAAAAGATCCAATGCATATCACCAGAAGGTTATCTCTAATGAAGGGAATGACAATGATCTACAAAAAATTATGTAAATTTTATTGATGAGGCTCCTTCGTGTATGGTTTGTAAGTTTCCTCACTCTTCTCACCAATGTGCAATTGCAAAATTGGTGGAAGTTGAACAAGGTGCACCAAAATATTATGATCATTATCATGAAGATGATGTTGAAGTTAATGTGATTATGAGAAGGTCTAATTTTTCTAGTGATCACTGCTCATCCGATGAGGACTCTCATGAACTTGATGTGGAAAGTCAAAGGAAAAGATCCAATGCATATCAACAGAAGGTTATCTCTAATGAAGGGAATGACAGTGATCATGATGTTTCCTTAAGAAGACCCTTAGATGAGGAAATTACATTTTTGATAGTAGCCTTAAGAGTGCACATAAGAGGCTCTTACCACCTAAGAAATAGAACGGTGGGTGGATATTAGGGTAAGGCCGGTAGTCTCTTCATCAAGGAGAAGAGTGCAAAAAAAATGAATCAAAAGCTGAGAACAAAGTGGATTAGGCTAAATCCAAGGAAGGAAAGGGGGGAAAAAATTGGGCAAAGAAGACTGAAAAAAAAAGGTTAATGGAGAAGTCATATCTCCTGCTATGAAGGTAAAGTAGAATTTTGAGCCTAAGAAGAAGGAATCTAAGACTAAAGTTGAAGTGAAAAGTGAACAATAGAAGGAGAACACCACTGAAAAAGGTATGATACCAATTGATCTACCTAAATATACTCATGTTGATATGTTTCAGTTACTTTCACAAGTAAAGGTTTTAGTCCCCTTACTTGAAATGATGAGGATTGAGGAGCATAAACAAAAGGAAGTAGCCCTTATTAATGGTGCTACAGTGGCTTGTGATGAGGCAGTGGTGTCTACTCCACCCAAAAAGAGTGGAAAATAATTGAAAGAAAAGGAGGTTGAGGGAGTAATTACTAAAATCCCTCAAATTTACTTGGGAAATACAATAATTTCCCATCCTGGTAACATAGACCCATTTTTTTGTAATTTTAATTGTTGATGGAAAGCTCCTAAAGAACTATATAATCGATTCAAGAGTCTCTTCCAACATTATGCTAGTTGAAATCATGAAGGAGATGCGATTGAAGATAGATAGCACCCATGGCAAGTGTTATGCTATGGATTCTAGAGAAGTCCTTGTAATTGGGGTGATCAAGGAACTCCCATACAAGTTAGTTGCATTTCTAAAAAAGAAATTCAAAATGAGTGCAACAATGGTAGAAATTCTACCTATTGGAACACAAGAATCTACTGAGAGGGGGGATGAATCAGTAGATATTAAAATTTTAATCCTTTAACATTTAGAGCATATTGAATTCTTAAACACTTAGTGTGTAGATTGAAACATGAAATACAAAAATCTAAACTAGCACACAATCTAACAACTCGTAAAACAAGATATACGTGGAAAACCCAAGATGGGAAAAAACCACTATGAGAAAATGTTGCTAGGAGCTACTATCCTAATCCAGCCTTACAAAGAAACCTTTTGTTACAACTTTTAAGGGCACCAACCCTAAGGAGAAACCAATCCCCTATTATGAGCACCAACTCAGTTATCAAATGATACCAACCAATCAGATTTACAACATAAAGGATTATTACAATTTTTTCATCATGAAGTCAATGTTACAACTTACTCTACAAGTTCTCAAATTTATGTTGTTCCTGCAACAACTCTCTTCTCTACTCTATTCTACTATGTTCTACTATGTTCTACTATGTTCTTCTCCTTTTCTCTTAGTGCATTCTCAGTATGCCTCAATGCACCCTTATACACCTTCTACAACTCTCTCTTTTCTTTTTAGTGTTTGGATTAGATATGCATTTAATTTTTTCTCTGTTTATTTGATCCGATTCTGATTTTCATCATCTTAGCAATCTGTGTCGTCGTTGTGTAGATAAAATATTCACCGACATTGGTTATAGGTGTAGTTGGACCAATTAATTATTTCCTCTATTTTAGTTACCAATCGAAACCTTTTTTACACAGACTTAATCGTTTGATATATTTACATTTGAATTTGGGTGGTCAATTCGTCTCTTCATTCCATGATCAGGCATTCCTCATTCATCATCACATCTTTAAATCAACATCATCGGATCAACGTTCCTGCGACTGTCACTTTACACCATTGAAGACACACCAGTATATCGGGCCGAGACACTTTAGGGTCCCACCGATATATTCCTTTCTCTCCAATACCACTGGAGAAAGACACAGGGCTGCAGACATTGAAAAATGTCTTGGTCTGTGAGTATCATTTTTCCTTTGTCTTGGTCTTCTCCCCCCACATAATTAAATAATTTTAATTATTTAATTATTTTCTTTGATCACATTCCTCTATTAATTAGATAATATAAATTATTTAATTTATTTATTTTCTTGTTCTTTGCTCTCCTTTGATCAATTAAATAAATTAAATATATTTATTTAATTGCATCACTAACACCCTTTCCCTCTATAATTAAATAAATTATCATTTATTTAATTATTTGCTTGTCATTATTCGTCTACAGTTAAATAAATATTTTTGATTTTTTTTATTCACTAATCCTTTTCGTCCTTCCTTGGTTAAATAATTATTTGAATTATTTAACTCCCTCTCTCCACTTTCTCTCTATTAAATAATTAATCTAACATAATTATTTAACTCTCTTTTTCCATTTGCTTCTATATTTAATTTAAACGGTTGCATAATAATTTAAATTAAATATTTATTTTCCCTTCCTCCATAAATAAATAATCTAAAATGATTATTAATTCCTCTATTATCTTTTACCAAATTTAAAATCTGGTTAAAGATGTTCTTCTCATGAATTAAATAATTTTATTATTTAATTCCTCCACTTTCTCATTTCAAATCTTGACTGTTGATTCTCTCTAGTCTTATTTCAATCTTGACCATCTATCCTTAGCCATCCCTAGCCCACTACTTTGTGGTACATGAATCCTCCACCATTGATCCTGGCATATTTCTAGAACTTCGATCCCATCCGTCTGTTTGAATGGCTTTCTATAAAAGAAGGTTTTCTCCTCCATTTTTGACCTAACAACCACATATCTCCAATACTCATGCTTATCATTTGTAGGTACTTGCATACAATGAAGTGAGGGAAACTTGCAAAGGTTGTTTTGAGGAGAGACAAGGAAGGTTATTCAACTTCAATATGGGGAGTTTGTTGTTTTGTTTCTTTTATTTCATTCCTCTTGTTTGATTGTTCTTTCTTGTTTGGATTTGGGATTTTAGCTTAGATTTAGTGCAATGATTGTCACTTATCTTTTTTGTTTTGATTTCTTATCTTACATTTGGTGAACCTGATGTGAAGCATATGAATATTGAAGAAAAACCTATGTTTTATTTTTTGTTTTTGTTGTGTTACAAGTTAGTGAGCCACAACTATGAAGTGTAGCAATGCAACTGAAGGCGAGCTGACAAAATTAAAAAAATGATACAACTATGAAGTGTAGCGACACAACTAAAGGTGAGCTGACGAAATTAAAAGAAAAATGATGCTATTATGAAGCACAATGGCGCAACTAAAGCTAAGCTATCAAATTTGAAAAAAATGACGCAACTAAAAGCTTCTAAGCCGCATTTGAAACAATGCAACTGATCCAAAGCGAGTTGCATTTTTTGTATGACGAACCACAATCATCACTTTCTAGGTTGCATTACAGACCAAAACTGTCAGCCTGAACAACATAACTTCCTGTTAAGGTTTATCTTTTCAGTTTTGGGTTTTATTTAAGTTTTTCCTTTTGGGTTTTCTTTAGGGTAGGATTTTTGGTTTGCTAATCCTCTATTTTTAGCATGTGGCATCAGTCTTGAGGAGTTTAAAATTGTTTCTTTAGAAACAATCGAGCTTACCTTATTTTTCCTTAAAGTTGTCATATTTTTCTTTATTTTCTTACAACAACTTTCACTACACTCATAAGGGTTTAAAAGGAACATGCATTGTCACTCATGAAGGCTAAAATGAACAACAACATGTATATTTTCACTCATGGGATTTAAAATTAACTTGCATCACACGTTATTTGGTCTAAAAAGAATCCAAGTGCTTGTTTGACACCATAAGTGGGCTTCAAATTAACTAGTGTTTGCATTGTCTTGTAGTTTACATTCTGCCTCTATATGTGTATGCTCTTCTCTCGCACCATTTGACGATCTTGAGAATTAAAAGAATCTTTTGGCAGTTGTGTAACCACCCACACATTTGGCTTTGGATTTTCTTTTTAAAATGAATTCCATGCGAGTGTGAGAAAAATGTCTTGTGTATGCTCTCTCCTTGTGCTTCGTGTGATCTAAGGGATCAAAAACAACATACTTGTCTTGATTTTGTTACCTTTAGAGGTCTTGCCTCCCAAATTGTGTGAGGGAACAACCCAAGCGATACTTTACTGTGGTCCTCTATATAAATATTTGTGATTATTGGGAAAGTCTTCAATCACCTAGTGCAAATTTCCTATACTGATGAGTGTCACCCTTAGTATCCATAAGATACGTCAAAATCCTTTCTAATGAAGGGATTGGGAGGCCTCTTAATTGAGCTAATATTGTTGTATGTATAGGCACCAGTATTACCCTGAAACATAGATTAAGAACCACTTGTTTTAGCTCAGCCAAAAACCCTTTTACTTGTTGGTGTAGGAGGTCGGACCTCTAAAGCCACCCTACATTCCACTATTCATCGTAGAGATAGGAAATCCCTAGGCTCATAAGATCTTAGGATCTTCGAGGGTAATAAATTTTGGTGTGCCCATGTCATGTAAGGGGTATCTAGTGTCTCCAAGATTGTAGTGCCTCTCATGTTACTGATACATTTTGATATTGTTTTGTGTGTGTGTTTGATTATGTTTGGGTTTTGGTTATGTTCTAATGCATACTTGATACATTGTTAGACATCTATTTCGTCATGTTGTTTGGTTTGGCAAACAATGTTGTTTCTTTGCTTATGATATTTGGACACATGTTTTGGATACTTATGCTTATGATGATGATGATGTTGTGTTTAGATTTTGATTATTGTATATGATTCGGGTGAAGGAGACGGTGTTGCATCGCTCATTCGTGAGCACCCTACCTCATCGCAATTCTCTTTCACAATGTGTTTGATTATGATTTTATATGTATATGTATATGTTGTTCGATGTTTTGTGTTATGTAGGTACCGGGTGTTGACTCCACCCGCATTGTCGGGTCTGAGCGCGCCCTACATAGCCAATGGTTTGATGTGGTTAGGGAGTTGATAAGAAAGTGTCCTCGTCTGTGGCAATGGTTGGGTCAGTGTTTGTTCATGTCTTATATATGTACTACACTCGTGTGGGTATGATTTTAATTTGACTTATTTACTTTTATAGCTTTAGTGATGTTTATTAAAGTTTTTCGATTATGGCTATGTTAATGAATAATTGCTTTAAATTAAAATGTTATTCTTCGATGTGAATAGTTAAAATAAATTAAATTACCTTTGTAGTGGAGGATATTAATAGTTTTATTAATATTGCAAAATTTAATTATCTTAGAATATCATTTAATTTAAATAAATATTAATTAATAAATTGTTTTATTGAATATTTAAATTAAGTCGTTTAAAATTATTTCTATGATGACTGATTTTATTATCAAGTAGTTAATTTAATATTCTATTTTTAAATTTAAATGTTGTTTGAGTTAAAATGCTGATTTATTTGTTTTCGAAAGTTAATTATATATTAAAGGGAATTATAATTTTTAAATTTTTGGAAGAAGTAGTTAGTTTAGTAAATTTGGGAAAAATACCTATTCAAAAATTAGTAAAATAGAATTTGAAGGCAAGTGCCTATTTTCCGTGTGTAGTGTAATTGAGAAAAATTTAGTAATGTTCTAATTTTTGCCTTCTTGGGATTTTATATCCAATCTTGTTTTTTCAAAAAATCAGAGAGAGAGAGAAGGAAAGCAAAATTTTGTCTACAATTCGTAATTTGAAGTTTTTCTAAAAATTGAAATCTTTTTATTATCTTTCAAAACATATTAGAAGAATTTAGAATTATATTTTGTCTTGGTTATTATTCTTCGAAAATTCTTTCGGAGGTTACGGATCTCTGAAATTGGTGAAGTGTGTGGTTGGCTGGACACGCACGACGCAACAATTCATCTCCAAATCAACTTCAAGCAAAGGACTCCAGGTAGCTCTGTAATCCTTGAATATCCTTTGTAATTTTATGTTGAAAAGAAAAAGATTGTGAATTTCAAAATTTCAATATGTTTGTTGAGAGACTTGAAATTATTGTTTTGTGAAATCATTTCTCTGTAATTGCCATCTCCAGCCTTTAGTTTTTGTTTCCCCTTCATTTCCTGCCTAGTATGTTATTTAATATTCTGATACAAGTTTGGCTGGCTAGAAACTTATTCTTTTTATCTTTGAATAAATTTATTTCCGCTTCAATCTATCCATTGTTATTTCCCAGTCAAATACTCTGTAAATTTTCTTTTGCCAGAGATCCTCTATTTTATTTTATGTACTTCCTTTTGCATTTTACCATTCTTGTGATTATGCACCTCCTCTCCTAAGTGGCTCTGTAGTTGTAGTAATTGTTTTATTGGAGATTTGATAGATTAAAGTATATTTATTCATTGTCGTATGTTTTTGGCATTTTCCATTCAAAATTTATATAGTTGTCGGCTTTGTTTTAGTGGCTTTGGGGCTGACGCTGTGGCGTCCCCACCCACCTTACCCCATTAATCCTTGTGCTGGTCATCCTCCTTGAGGATGACTGTGCCAACAACCTATGGTTGTTGTGCGCAACCATCTTAAGGAGGGTCGCGCCATACTTTGGTAGTCATGGGTTTATAATACATTCTATATATATATATATATATGATATGCATTATTTTAGTTCTCTATTTTTTTTTATGAGTGTTGTGATTAATTAAATGAACTAGTAATTTCAGTTTTTAATATTAAATATATATATATATATATATATATATATATATATGTATATTCGTCATTATAGCATGAGTTAGATACTCATTTAATTCTATTTTTTTAATATTCAACAATAATTTAAATTTAATATTATTTTTATGGAAAGCATATATATATATATATATATACATGTATATATATTTTCATAGGAATATATTGTTGAAATGAAAAAGAACTTTTTTTAATTCTTGAAAATTAGAGAACAAAATTATCGTGATTAAAACTCAGATTTAGATATTATTTTATTAAACTTGTATTTCAAAATAAAATTGCAAATTAGATTTTACAATCATGAAAAAAGCAAATTTAGAGAATATTTTGTTTGGAAAAGGAAACAAAAACCAGAAAATAGATATTGTTAAGATTAAGATATATACTTTTTAATTATAATTGGTTTTAATAGTTTAAGATAAATATTTTATTTTCCAAAGTATTTTTGTGTGTTTGAACAATTGTAGAAAATGTAATTATTTTTATTAAATTTGATGAGATAGTTAATTTCATATAAATTAAGTTTTGAAATTAGATATTAAATGTGAATGGTTATTTCCATGAATTAAGTTGGAATATTTAATTTTGTAATGAATTTTATGAGTAGAAATGGATTTTAAGATGATGGAAATTGTATTTGATGTGCCATATGTTTAATTTAGGGTAAATTTTATATAGTTTGAAAAGATGATTTTAATTGAAGTAATATGTTATTTTGGGTTTTTGGGTAGATGGGTACTTACCTCCAGAGGCTAGGGGAATTGTGTGTTTGCACGTTTGTTGTTGCACCTTTTTTTCGATCATTTTACCTTGTGAATATTTGTGTGGGTGGGTACCTCCTTGTTTATGATTTTTGATACTTTATGTTGTCACGAGATGGTCATGCCTCATGTGTTATGTTTTATACAGAATGTCTTTATGTTTTGAGGATTGAGGTACACCTTTACTTGTCTTTGGTTTTTGGGTAACCGTAGGGGAGAGTGGCTCTTCTTGGGGCTAGTGTACAAGTGGTCGCCCATGAAAGAGTTTCCTTAAATAAGTGATAACCTAATTAATGTATCTAGTAGGTTGGGTTAGTTAACACATAACAAGACTAAAAACATGCACATCACTCCGGTCGTTAGTTCTCTCAAAGGCTAAGGATGGGTGGGAAGACCTGGTTGGTAAGGTCACTACCTTGTCCCCGCAAAAGGTAAGTGGCTCTACGTGAGTCACCCTATGGGGTGACACCTTGAGATAGGATGTTTGGTTAACCATAGATGGAGGCGGATCCTAGTGTTAGGTAGTCTGGTGAATCCATGTAAGGCCATGTGATGACACTCTCCCACTGTGCCCGTTGTTTTCCCTTATTCTTGGTGCCTCTGGAGTTGTTTTATTGTTGTTGTTGTTTATGTTGTTAAGTGGTCTTGAGTTGTATGGTGTTAGTCCTTGTGTATTTTTGACTTTGTGGATGAGGGTTCTTTCTTATTGGCTCCTTGCATGGGGGGTGTTCCTTCGGGTTCACAAGGTCGGGTGAAAATATGCAATGCACCCATTGGGTCCCCAGGTGATGATCATGGCACGAAAGTAGATACAGTGATTCTAGAACTTCGCATGAAGAAGATTGTACCTTTATGTATTCAATGCTACATCATTGTATTCTTTGGATTATGTTGTACTCTTACTGATGTTATAAGGGAAGTAGCGTTGTAATGTAATATGGAATTTTCATTGTGTTGTATCTGTGGAAATATGTTCCACGAATGTAACCTTGAACTCAAAATTTGAAATGTAATATTATGTTATTCATGCATGCATTTATTTATTTATCTTGTTCATGTTGGATGAATATTATATATTTATATTATGTCTTATTCATGCTTCTATCAATTGTTTAGTTTGATATCGTATATCATTGTAGATGGTTTGGGTTCATTTCGAGTAGCACACCACGTTACCCCATGGGACTAGGTTAATATAATATGATATTGTTATGTTGTTTAATTAATTATTTATGTTTAATGTTATTGTTGTCTTTAAAAAAATAAAAAAATTGTTATATTTATGTTAGTAGTTGTGTCCTATGGGGTTTGTGTGGTGGGGCATTACAAGGATCTCTAGCTATCCAATTTATTTAAGTGTTTGGAGCAATCCAAGTAGGGACTCAACAAGTAGTATCTCTTTCCATCCTAGGTTGTGCATTGTTTATGATTATTTTGTGCACATTGCAATAATACATTTTCACACTCAAATAAGACCAAACAAGTTTTTTACAACTATTTTCTATGTTTGCCAAAGTCAATTTCATAAATTGTACTAAAATTTATCATAAATCAATCAAAAAAACCGGTTCAAACCATCAATTTGCAAATCAAACTCTTTGTTAATCGCAACTAATTAAAATGGGCCTTCAACTAAATTTTGAGTTGCAACTTCTCACCAGAAACATGTAATTGAAATCCTGCACTATAACTGCTTAAAATAGAGCCGCAAATATTGTAATTCGTCGCAATTGTTAACCAAAAACCCACATCTACAAACACCACAATTGCAGAGCTATGAGTTGTAACTACCTGATTATCAGATTTTCAAAAAATACTCATCCAAACCTAATCTAATTCATCTCGATAGTGATCTTATCATCTGGACCTCAGACTTGCAGAATTTTACCAGTACATTCCACCATCTTCATTTAGGATTGCATTATATTTTAGGTTGCATTTCCATCTTTTCCTTGCATAGTCAATCTTAAGTTTTAGGTTGCACATACCCTCTAGATTTTAGACATAGAAAGTTTATCAAGCCTTTGAATATTCCTTGGTTACTTATCCAAATTGTCATCGGCCTTTATCTTTAAATTTATCAATCTTTGTCATTGTCATCTTGGTCAAAACTTTGGGTCTCAAACTTATGTCTTAGTTTAGACTCATTTTGTCAACCTTTCTCAATATTAGTCATTACAAAGTTCAATGAAAATTGGGTTTTTTACCTTGGATCTACATAGATTGGTTAGCATCTTTTTTCTTAAATCTTAAGGTCCATCCCTTTAGTATCATTTAGCATCCTTTGGTCCCATTTAGTTTCATTTTTGCATACCATATCCTTTGTCATAACATCATTTTCATCCTATCATTCTTTGGTCTTGTACTTAGGTGCATTATCATTTTTCATCCTTATATATCCAAAAAATCATAAAAATACATGGCTTAATCTCATCTTGGACATAGTTGCATCATTACCTTTGATCATTGATTAGTATTCCTTAGTCTCATATCTTTATCTTTGATCATTGATTAGTCTAATTAGAGTTATTTGGAATCCATTGGTCTCATTTAGCTTCATTGCATACCATATCCTTTGGTCATTATCATCCTTGCACTATCACTTTGCATCCCTATATTACTCCGAAAATCACAAAAGAAACATATCCTTTGGTCATCATCATCATTGCATTATCATCCCTATATTATCCAAAAAACTCACAAAAAAACATATCCCATTGGTCATCATCATCCTTGCCTATCATATCATTTGGTCATAGGGTCATTATTATCCCACCATTCCTTAATCTTGGTCTTAGGTACATTGGCACTTTGCATCCTTATATCCTTTAAAACCTCAAAAACATAGCAGAGTCTCATATCCCTTTTGCATTGTCACCTTGCATTATCATCCAAAGGTCACAAGTTTTATATGGTCCTCACTAATTTTTCCTTATCCATCCTAATCAGAAATCATGACCATGTCTTCAATTTACCTTGATCTTCTTCCTATTCAAGTTGAATACCAATCTATCCTCAATCATCAATACCAATCACCCACAGTCTCAAGTCAACCATCTATCTACCCATCTTACCAAAAATCCATAAGCTCTAGTACCCCATCCATCTATCTTCCTTATCAAGAACCAATTAACATAATCCATACCATTAATACCCAACAAACATCCATTAATCATCCTTATCCTAACCTTGACAAGGGAAACCAACCTTCCACTAGTCCATTCCAATCCTCCATATCTTATCCTAATCCATTATCTAATAATCCATTCCAATCCTCCACATCTTATCCTAATTCACCATCCACTAATCCATTTCCATCTATTCCATTTTAAACTACAATACCACCCAAGAAAACCACATTAATTGTTTCTCTCCAAGGACAACTAGAAAAGGAATTTGTTCAACTCCTGAATGAAAAAAATTTAAGCCATCCAACCATTTATCACCATCTTGTCCTCCATCACTTACCAATACCATAAAAATTCTAGCTATTGAAACTCCATTATTACCATGTCAAAATCTCAAGTCTATCAAAGAAAATCCTACCATTACCCAAAATCACATTCCATCGCTTAAACCTTGGGATATACGTCCAAAGAAAATATCAAAGCATGATAAAATAGACTCCACAATAAATCTAGATCAAGTTACCCAAAAAACACCTATAGATGCTCATGATATCCAAGTTAATCCAATCTCTAATCAAGATCCAATTCCCAATCATGTCATCCAAAATAAACCTATCTTTGATCAAAATCCTACCATTGAAAAAGAAATCCAAAATTATCCTCTCATTGACCTTTATACCATTCATAATCAAACATTTGTATTTGGTCCTATCCAAACTCCAAGCACCTCCATTTCCTAAAATGAGACACTTACCTCCTTTGGACACATAGATAATCAAATAAATGAAATGGATGACACTCAAGAAGAACATAAACAAGCTACTATGGATCAATACAAAGAAGAATAAGATGCAAAAGCTACCATGGATCAAATCAACATCTCAAATAATCAAGAAGAAACAAGCATGACGAATGATAAATCCAAAATATCCTATCAACTAGGATCATCCACTTTTATCAAATTAGGCATTCTCATAGAGGAGAAGATTCCAAGCAGAAATTTTCACATACACAATGATGGGTTTGTATCTTGCTTTCAAAGTAAAACAATACCCCATCACAAATAAAATATTTTAGAGTATGCAGTATCAAGGAAGAGGACTAGGCCTACATGAGCAAGTCATTCTAGAAACAGTATAGTTTCAAGCAAATCCTAGACATCAAGGTCTTGGTTATTCTTAAATAAAAAGATCAAATGATGTTAGTGATACCTCCATGATTTTAGGGGACACTTTATCCAATACAAACATCAAAATAGGGTCCATGAGTAGTCCTTACAATAAGGTTGTTGCCAACACTCATTCCATATACACCATAAACCATCATTCAAAGATAATTAAACCCATCAATTGGAACCAACTAAAACAAAATTCTTACAAGTCTAAAGTCAAAAATTAAATATTGAATTTAGGCCATCGAATACAAAAATTCAAGCAGACAAATAAATTTAAAATGGATCCTAAAGAAAAGAGTTCAATTCCAATATCCAATCAAAATGCGGAGCCACAAGAAAAGAGGTCTCCCACATGTAACAAATGTCCACCTCTTTCAAAATGGTCATCACATAAGGCATATAAAAGTGTTGGTTCAAAACAATATCCCAAACAAAATTCCAAACTCCATCATCCACCATCCCAAGTTTAGAAAATAAAAATTACTAAATCCAAAATGCCAAATAGTCCATCCACACCTACCATCATGCATCATAATCCTACATCTTGCCTAAATTCTAAAAATCCTACTTCACAAATTCATCACATCTTGGTAGAAACCCTCTATCATAAGGACTCAAATGGAACTCTATCATGATGTGCATATTTCGATAAGACAAAACCTAGTGTCAGAAGTATCACAATGACATCAATGAGTTGTATGCAAGTGCTATGATCCTGACAAGACAACTACTCCATAAATGTCACTATTGGCATATCATGATACCAGTATCTACATCAACACCATCAAAGGATTTAGAACAATCAATGATCATCTAGAACATCAAGTCAATATAAAAAATTAAAAAAAGCATCACCTTGATGAAAACTTGGAAAACGGACATCTTGTGTGACATCAAAAAAAAAGAAAAAAAAAAAATAAGAAGAAGAAAGAAAGAAGGAAAATAGTAAAGAGAATTTTTTTGTCCAATAGTGAAAACCATTTTTATGGCACTTTGGAGAAGTACCATGATGAAAACCTGGAAAATAGGCATCATGTGTAAGAGCAATTATCTTTGTGGTCCATTACACTTGGGGGAAAGTTGTCTCATCTCCCATGCCTTTCTCATAACATTTCCATCCATTCTCCCACCTATCTTGATCTTGATAAGGACTGGGGTGCAAACATAAATCATGCTTTGGGAAGATTCTTTGCATTTCTATCCTTTGTTCATACACTATCCATGAAATATCATGTCATTACCTTCATAGAATTTATCCAAACCCATATCTTGGAGAAAACAAATTATTCTTATGTGGCATAGTCCTTAGAGATCATATGATACTTCTTCCAACCAATAATCCTTATGTCTCCTATCATTTTCCAAATCAATCCATTATCCTTTCATAACTATTGATGGACTTGGTTTCCCTTGTCATTGGTTTAAAGATTCTAATCTTCTTATCCAAGTTTCCTCCATAATCCTATCTAGTCCTAAGGTTAGTCATTCCAAATGCAACAAGCCTAATCCATACAATTTTTCTATGCAATACAGTGCATCATCCAAAACATACCTTGGGTTTGTTCCCAACCTTGTTGTAGACCTTGATCCTTTAGTCACATTATCATCAATAAGATATAGGTAAAAGCACAAATTTGTGTCACACTTTTAGCCAACTTATCAGCACAACTGAATTTAAGTATTTCTAACTAAAAATCAATTTTGGTCAAACATATGATCTAGTAAGATTCATTCTAGCTAAGTTAGATACTTCCACAACTTTTTCAACTAAAATTGTTCGCTAAAAATATATGGAGCACCACTTTGAGTCCAATTTACCAAAAGAGTAAAATTATTTGAAAAACTTGAAGTTTCAATAACTCTTACTAATGTAAATAACATTTTTTTTTTTAAGTATAAAAATACCCTTTTGTAGATCCATAAGTTTAGTTTTCAAAAATATATTTATTTTAATAGTTTAATTATTATTTATATTTTATTTTTTATTTTTAAGTAAAAGTAGGTTATGAGCATAAAATATTAGGTTGATTACATGCCAAGGAAAAATACTAAAACTTTGAAAAAAACATGATGCACTAGATAAAAGAATCTATTTCAAGATGGTATAACTTTTTCCATCTTAGATAAATATTTGATATGAAAGTTGACGTCCAATGGAAACAACTATTTTTTGATTCATGCACATTTTAATATTTATTTAAAAATATATATTTATCAAAATTGGAAAAAAATATATCCATGCACTAAATTTTTAAGTTATAAATACACACAAAAAAATTGAACGAAAAAAATAAAATTTACTATAAAAAGTTTGACGTTTCATTCAACTTCATTTTTCAGCATTTTATCAGCAACTAAATTATAGTGTTAATTTATTAAAAACTAGTTTAAAATAAATTTTTAATTTCTTTTTTAAATATAAACGTAAAGTATATTGAAAAATACATATTTAACTAGTTTACATCATTTCAAAATTCAAAACATATATGCCAATTTTTAGTGATTCAAGTTTAAAAGTTGGATCAGTGTTGGTCATTTCCTTTATAAAGTGTAACACAACTTTGTGCTTTTACCCATTATATGTCTTTCTCAATCCTCACATTTTTTTGGATGTGTCCTTCCCATATAAAACAATGTTTTCATCATCATCATCACCTATCAATTGGTTTTCAGCTTGACTAGGGGCAAGATCATGTTTGTCCTTGGATCCTTGTGCATGCCTGCTTGGTTGATTGTGGGTATCCTTCACATGCATTTTTCATGATTCTTATGGTTATCATCCATAACAAAGTCTCATACATCCATAATAAATATTTTTCATCCTTCCCATGGTCTGAGAACCATTGTCATTTAGCATCATTTGCTTCCATGACCATCATTTGCATCTATCAATCCCCTTACGCATAATAAGTTGGTCCTATACCTGATTGGGGGAATTCCTTGACTTATGCATTTATGGGATCTTACACATGGTATCAGCTTTTAAAACATCAAAATCCAAAAAAAAATAGAAAACTTTCAAAATCTAAAAAAATCCAAAAATCCAAAAAATCCAAAAAATCCAAAAAATTAGAAAATCCAAAAAAATCCAAAAAAAAACTTTAAACCTTCAAAATCTAAAAAAATCATAAACCAGGGTTGGGGCCCTAGCTCGATTGGCTAAACCTTTCCTATTGTGTCAGTTTGGTCGAACTACGATGTCTCTGCACATTGCTATGTAGGAAAAGCCATCACTCGATGGGCCCCTGATAAATTAGGTCTATCCTTAGTTTTTTTTAGTTCATATCAATTTTGGTCAATGTCAATCGAACTACGAGGTCTCTACATGTATAACGTAGGAAAGGCCATCACACGATGAGCCCCTGAGGCCCTAGGTCAGTCCTTCCTTAGGGTTTGTCAAGTCAATCAATAAGTCCAACACTTAGATCAAACACAAGAATTTTTTTGAATCTCAACCAAATCACACATCAAAAAAAAACTTGCCAATTGATCTTCAATCTAAACTGATCATTTTCCTAATCAATCAAGTCATTGGTTCTATCATAGAATGTGACATTATGTCTTTTGCCCCATTTGGTTTTATCATTTGTCCTACATCAAGATGCATCCTACCTAAGGTTAAACATCCTCATTTGTCAACCTTGTCATTTGCCTTAAGAAAGATATGTGTAATGCCCCGCCAAGTGACCTTAAAGGAAGTTGCAATTAACGTCTTAAGCGAACCAATTTTTTTTTATAAAGTGCATTTAACATACACATTCACTTACTAATTAACAACAACCTCTGAGGCTACAAGGTTAGGATTACTTAAACCCACACATACATAATACATATAACCATAGCATTATGAACTTTAAGAAATAAACATCATACATCATAAGAATACCACATAACATAATAAGATAATCAACCAAGATACAATCTCATAATCATTAACTTAATCCAAAAGTTACATCACTCATTCCCAGAATGAGACAATAGTACAAATGTATTACAATTACATAACTCCACCTCATAAGAAAAGAGGGATGAATAACTTATACAAAATGAAATATTGCAAAGCAAGAAATTACAACAAGAACCGCAAGCTGTCCATCTGGATGTCTCACCACCAAGTACTGAAGATCAATGGGGACCCAATGGTTTTGGTGCATGTTCCACCCAACCAAGTGGTACCCGAAGGCCCACCCCCCATGCTAGGAGATAGTAACAATGTAACATGGACAAAGATCTACAATCCACTAACCAAAGGCAGACTCATACTGACTCAAACTAACATAACCAAATAAATGCCATAAATAAGTACAAATCCAATACAACTCAAGTACAACATTCACATCACTGACATAGGTCACATTGCTTCTAGACATAAAATAAATCAAGTGTGTTCAAAGAACCATACACATAAAACAATTAACAACAGTTGTCCTAGATAGAGTGTCATTGCATAGTAGTCATGAGATCTCCTTTGGGCATCCTTCATAGGCTCCAGTAATTCTGGTGGCCTCAACCGAATCCCGGCCCTCATACTCACTCATGCGGCATCAATTACCTCTCGTACTGACAAGATAAATGACTGTGTCATTCCAGGCCTTCTCACTCATCCCAAGTCTAAACGAGCCCTTGTGTCTATGAGTGAGGATTAAATTATCTTGATTAATGTGAATGCATCCTAATAATCTAAGTACATTAATTTAATTATCACTTGATTAACTCACTTCTGAAGGTTTCCCGGTTTACCACTTTGGGCTCCGGCCCCTAACAAAAGCCACTCTTCTATTCGACAACACACACCCAAATAATCCACCGAGGGAAATACAAGTGCATACCAACTCGACATCATAATCCACTCCAACACAATGAGGAACAAAAGATAGAACTCACTCCAACCATCTTGGAGGCAATGATCACATAGTCCACTCCTTTCACAGGAGCCACAAAACATCCCCGTTCATGGAAACCGGGTAAAATTGAAAAGACGCCATGCACTACCCAAGGGAAAACAACTGAATGGCATAAAGATTCAACAACCCTTATCTTCTAAGTTCTTCTGGAAGACTTATAATTTAAAATTAACACTAAATCCCAAAACCCACAATGCAACTTGACGACATAGCAACAAAAGCATTCAAGTCAATAATCTAATCTAATATTTGGATTTCCTAAATCCATACTCATTCAATAAGTAACATTAACAAGGTCAAAGACACACTTACAGAGTTAACTCAAATAATCATATACCCATATTTCTATTTCCATTATAAGAAATCTTAAACAATTTAAACTTACATCCCTTTACGAATTACAGAGAAACTAGAACATTTAAGGCAATCACAAGAACATTACTATTTTTGGGTATTCTATATCCATATCTCTTTCATATTTCATTCACAATAAATTAATTGCTCTAATTGAAATAAAATAAATTAAAATAACTATTTTCCTCTTTAATATAAACAACTTCTTAATTTACTTTTAAATCGACGCAAATCCATGCAAGTAAACTCTTTCCATTTCCTAACCAAATCTTACATCTCATTCAATTTTCTATTTAGAACATTCAATCACTTTAATATAATAAAATATTGTTTCTCTATCCATTTTCCCATATACACTAATCAATCCATTTTTAAATCTCTATTCAATAATATATTGCATGCATCTTATTAAAATAAAATACGATAATGAATTTACACTTAATATATGTATACATATATATGCTCCATATTATATATACACCAAATATATATATTAATAAACTTAATTATATATATTCTTTAATATTCCAAGCACAATGATTAAATTGCTCTATGGAAATAACTAAAACATAACAACTATTTGTCTTTTCCAATATATTCATTTCCTAGATTTACTTCTAATACAACATAAACTATTGCCATTACTATATTCAATTTCTATCCAAAATCTATATCTTTTCAATTCTCTATTTAAAAACATCAACATCTTAGTGTATAAAAATATATTTTGGCTTAACTATTTAACCATGCATTCATATTGTTTCCAATTAAATCTCATTAATTAAACAAACATTCAAATATAAATATTTCTACAATTCTTCAATATATATTTAAATATCATTTTTCTTAACAATTCGACCATGCATTCAAAACCAACATAACTACACATCTAATTGGATTTCTTTCGTTTTCTAGCTAACTCATATAATTCAATCAATTTTCTATCTAAACATGAAATTTATAAAATATATCTTTCCTTATCTATTTGACCATGCAATTAAAATATCTTAAAATATCTTTTTCCCTAACAGTTTAATCATGCATTTAACCTTATCTTTTTAAAAATCTCCATGCAAACTCAAATACATGTACTTAAATAAAGCTAATTAAAAACTAACTATACTCCTGATTGAAAACCATATATAAATATGTATCATATGTATATATTAATATATTTTATTAAATAATACATTATTTAATAAAACATATTAAATATCAACAAATAATCTCCAAGAGTCTATACGTTTAAACATTTGAATAAAGCCAAAATGTTCCTTTCTTTATAATATTATTTTATATTATACAAATTTACACAACACTCATATTAATTATTTCTTTAATCCAATTAAACAAATGATATATAAATATATCATATTATTAACACATTATACCTTATTATTCATTTTATTAACCAAATATATTTATCATTTAAAAATTATTTAATATGAATTGCTATTAAATAACAACATTGAAATTTTATTAACCTAAGAACTATACCAAAAAAGCCCTGCATATGCCGGACTGAACAATTTCGGTTTTGGAAAAAAATATATTAAAAAAAAGTTTAATTTTATAAAGGGGAGGGGTCGGTTGTGGCCAAACCCCCCACTCCTCCTCCAAACTGCACCTCCCTTTAGGGCTGTGCTGTCACCAAAGGCAGTGCTCCCTCCACATAGTGGAGGGCGCTGCCTTGGAGGCAGCCACACCTCCATTGGTGTGGGTGGTGGGGTGTGCAACACACCCCCACCCCAAGGTATATAACAAGGCCGATACAAGGAAAAATACAACAAATGGAAATTTGCTTGGCACATTCCGCGGTTTCTTAAAAAACCCTCAGCGTCGTACAGACGGCGCAAAATATACAGACCAGTAAAATTTAATAAATATAAATTGTATGTATATATATTATATACATATTTAACAAACGAATTTCAACAATAATTGATTGGGAAAATTTGTGAAAAATATTCACCTGTAAGAGATTGTAAAACTCTTTTTTCAGAAAAACCAAATTCCATAGAGATCTTAAGAATTAATTCTTTTAAACTATTTTCTCAAATTCCTGACCAATTAGAAGAAAAATCAAATGGATCTAAATTAAAAAATAGAAGTTTCAAAAAAACCTCAAAGTTTCCCCACCTAATTTCTACAGAGGGTTTTCAAAATAAATTTGATTTTCTACAGAGGGTTTCATTTTCTAAAAACATTCTAAATGTATTGTTCAATCTCTATGTTTGATTCCAATGACAAAATAATCGATTTCCTCAAATAATTTAAATTCAATTGAGGATTTCACAATTTTCACTCAAGAATTTTCACAAAAACAAAGGCTGTAAATTTATTTAATTCTTTTCTTCTAATAAAAAACTTATTTTCTAAAACATATTTAACAAACAAATCTTTAATCACTACTATTTTAAAAACAATCAAGAACAATAAAAACACAGAAGAAAACCTGGTTCAAGAAGCTACAGGAAAAGATGAATTTCTGATGCAAGCCTCCTCCAAAGATTTCCTGAATTTTCTTCAATCATCCAACGAATCCAATCCAAAACCCAACAAATGCAAACAATCTTTCCTCCAATCAATTCTACCATCAAACTTTCTTCAAACCCTTCTTTGTGCAAATTTTTCCAAAATTTCTTCTCTGCTGTAAAAATGAATTTTCCTAATAACTTCTCCCCCAAAATTAAAACATGCATTCCTTATAAATTAAAAATACCTAATGCAACCCTAATTCACATTACATGCAAATTAGATATTAATTTCAATTTCAATTTTCGAAAACCCACTTTCAATGCAATTTCAAATAATAAATTAATTTCCAAAGTTGCAACTAATTTCCCAAATAAACATTTAATTACAATTTCTAATTTAATTCCCACAAGTTGAAATTAAATTCCAAAATTAATTTTAATTCTTTTATTTCCTTTCATTTTCTTGCATCACATTTAATTAATTAATCTAATTATTTAATAACTAAATCATCCTTTGGATTAAATTTAATTAATTAAATAATTAAATTTAATCAATTAATTTAAATAATACTTTCAATCAACAAAATATAATTTTAGTTAAATAACCATCAACATGATTTCATGCAATAATTCTAAAAATTGATTAAATAAATATGCACCTTTCAGAATCAACTAATATTAAAATAAGGTAAACTATGACTCAACAACCAAGACTGACAACACACTAAGGCTAGGGTGTAGACTTGACACATGTTACCTAGCTACTATCTCCCGTTCAACTTAATCATTGGATCGACACGCTCAAACCTGTGAAACCAGGTGGAGTCGATGTCATTTACTTGCAATCCTGAAACCAAGTAAACAACATCATACAATATATCCAACATATAATACACATCGTGAAGAAGAAATTACGGATTCACAGGGCGCTCGCAAGTGAGTGATGCAAACCCGTCCTCTTCACCCATACACTCATCAAAACTGACACTTCCATCATAATTCCAATAATCTCATAATAACATCTCATGCTAACTCTACAACATCATTAATCCATAATGCATGTGAAACAATAATCAGATAACCACATCCCACAATAATAGTTGTCGCTCAATAGTAACGATCAAAACATCATAACAAAATGTATCTAGTATCAAAGTGATTGCAACCAAACATAGCATACAACAAACTGAACGAGAAGCAAGATGGAGGGGTATTACAATATGTCTTTCCTAAAACCAAGCATTCACCAAAATGGTCAATCGGCAACTTTATCAGATGTGTTATTTATCTTAAACAGGATACGTCTCTCCTGAAACCAAGCATCATCACATCAGTCAATCATGTCAATCAAACCTTATCAAATAAACTCAATTTAGTCACTTGGTCAATCAATATTATCATCTTGGTTAATTAATCTTGCCTTATACAGGATGTATCTTTCCTGAAACTAGGCATAATCAATCAAATCAAGTAATCAACCTTGTCAATCTATCAATCAACTTTGGTCAAACAATCAATCAATCAGTCAACCCCATCAATCCTATCAACAAACACTATCTCTTTGGCAAATGATCTAAATGGTTGTTGGCTTTGTTGGTTTATTTTTTTCCTGTCTTTTTTATTTGTCTTTGGTCATGTTACTATGCACCTCGAGGATGTCCCATGAAGGATTTAAAGGAGCGATGATGGATCATGATCCCATTTCTTTGCTTGTTGTCTATGGTTTGTCTTGACAAAAATACTGGGGCAATTGGGTCCTTAGTATGAGTCACAACATTCCTTGTCTTTTTTACTGTAAATGTCTTTTGCAAGTGGTAGCATTGCACACCTTAAAGTCTATGTCATATCATGGTGTTTGTGCTCCATTTTCTATAGTTTTGATGCCTAATGATGATAAACATGCAAGTTGACATTTGTTAAGCAAGAATATCCATCCATTTTCATTTGACTAATTCCATGTTAATATTCATATTCTTTGTACTAACATCCATCTTCTTCGCACTAACATCTTCCATCCGCAATCATCCTAATGGCCCGCAAGCTGAATTCTTCTCCTGTCAGTGCATCAAAGTGGCTTTCCGGAATAATTTCTCAATTTTTTTGAAAATTTGAAAAAATAATCAAGGGGGCATAGGTTTATCCCACCTTCACTGGGGCATGCTAAGGCATGATTTGGACCTGATTTTCTTATTTATTCTTTGACACAATGCTCAGAATCACATTATGTCAAAGAGGGGCAAAATGTAGACACTGAGAAATGTCTTGGTTTGCGAGCGTCATTTTTCCTTTGTCTTGGTCTTCTCCCCCACATAACTAAATAATTTTAATTATTTAATTATTTCCTTTGATCACATTCCTCTATTAATTAAATAATGTTAATTATTTAATTAATTAATTTTCTTGGTCTTTTCTCTCCTTTGATCAATTAAATAAATTAAATTATTTATTTAATTGCATCACTAACACCCTTTCTCTCTATAATTAAATAAATTATCATTTATTTAATTATTTGTTTGTCATTATTCGCATATAGTTAAATAATAAGTTTTTATTATTTATCTATTCACTAATCCTTTTTGTCCTTCTTTGGTTAAATAATTATTTAAATTATTTAACTCCCTCTCTCCATTTTCTCTCTTTTAAATAATTAATCTAACTTAACTATATAATTCCCTTTTTTTCCATTTGCTTCTATATTTAATTTAAATGGTTACATAATATTTTTAATTAAATATTCATTTTCCCTTCCTCCATAAATAAATAATCTAAAATGATTATTTATTCCTCCATTATCTTTTACCAAATTTAAAATCTAGTCAAAGATGCTCTTCTCATGAATTACTCCACGTTCCCATTTCAAATATTGATTGTTGATTCTCTCTAGTCTTCTTTTAATCTTGAATATCTATCCTTAGCCTTCCCTAGCCCACTACTTTGTGGTGCATGAATCCTCCACCGTTGATCTTGTAATTTTTCTAGAACTTCGATCTCATCCATCCGTTCGAATGGATTTCTATAAAAGAAGGTTTTCTCCTCCATTTTTGACCTAACAACCATATATCTCCAATACTCATGCTTCTCGTTTGTAGATACTTGCATACAATGAACTGAGGGAAACTTGCAAATGTTGTTTTGAGGAGAGACAAGTAAGGTTATTCAACTTCAGCATACAGATTTTGTTGTTCCATTGCTTTTATTTCATTCCTCTTGTTTGATTGTTCTTTCTTATTTGGATATGGGATTTTAGCTTAGATTTAGTGCAATGGTTTTCACTTATCTTTTTTGTTTTGATTTGTTATCTTACAGGGCCCACATTGCCATTTTTCATCCATGTCATCACCACACAATTCACAACAATGATGTGAATTGTTTTTTTGAGCAATTTCGCTCTTTGCCACATTTATCACCTTCCTATTGGCTCCCACCAAAGTACATTGTGCACCATTTGATTATCATAGTTGAATCAACACCATTGACTAATATGTCATCACCATGTCGAAGGGACTCAAAAAAAACTTACTCTAATATCCAAAATTCTCATCAATGAAATTCTATCAGAATGTCAAAGGGACCCAAAAACCACTCACTCCAATATCCAGAAGTCTCATCGATAAAGTTCTATCAGAATGCCGAAGGGACCAGCTATTTTGTTTCTCTGATATTTACATGTCTCCTCAAGATACCTTGTAGCCATCGTTGTGTTGAAGAAACTCTAAAACAACTCCTCCCAATTTGTTGATGTATCATTGATATATCTTGCAACTTTGATTATTGTTCAATCACATCAACCAATCTTCACTGTTCCCAGTTGTCCTAAGGGACTTAGCCAGGACCCAAAATTGGTGTCGTGGGTTGATGGGCACTGTCTAATCACCAAGCCATGATCACAACCATTGATCATCTTTGTAGAATCTACATCAAAGGGACTTCAAAGTAACTCCTACCCATATGGTGCAGTCTTTCTAATATGAACACATAGACTTCACCAACCTAGAGCACTAGGTAAAGGGGTCGGTCATGGAATGACTTTGATGACATAATTTTATGATTTATGTTACTTGAAACCTCCAACAAGCAGTCAACAACAAAATAGAATGTGTGTTAAGGCACCTTGACTGCAATCATAGGGTTTATCTACAAAACCCTAATTCATCCAGAGAGCATGATTAATTTGATTTTGATCAAATCTTGCATCCTTTGGATCTACACTTCACATTTCTGAGAAGTTCTCATAAAACCCATATCAAATCTAGTCTTTGATTTCTCTTTATATGCCTAGAAGAATACTCTACACTTTCATAACAACAATGCATGACAATATTTGCAATACTCAAAGCAACTTTTGCAATTTTACCCATCTTCCAAATCCAAATTCACACTATGCCATGTGTCTCTTCAGACATCAATGACATAGTTTCCTTGCTAGGATCAATTCCATCTCACTCTTGATCCCCTTTTGACATCGATGACAACAATATGCTAACAATCTCCCCTTTTTTCATTGATGGAAAAACTAAATGCTCATCCTTCAATTTATGGTCTAATACCAATTGGTATATAGTAAAATTAGTGTTCTTGTACCAACTGAACCATTTAAGCAATACACTCCCCTTTGGTATGCATCTCTTCTATATTTCTCCCATGCTCCTATTTTGAGCATTTTCTCATATCACATTTCTCCCCCTTTGACATCAATGGAAAAGGGCAGACTCTCCCTAAAAATTTAAACCCCCTTTGATAATCAATTCAAAGAGAAAGTGGGGAACATTGTATCTACAACCATCAAGTCATTAGAAATTTGTAAAATTAGTTTGACTTGACTTGATCTCTTTCTTTATTTCTAGTGATAAATGAAGTACTAGTGAAGCTCCCTCTAGATTCATGCCCTATCACTAATATTTAGTGATATGATGTGAGAGCAATGGCTCCCAAATTTTTCCTTAGATAATCAAATTGTTCCTTGGGAAGATTCTTAGTAAATATTTCAGCTAATTGTTCTTTTGTTGGAACATACTCCATGTTGACCTCCTTGTCTGCAACCTTCTCTCTAATGAAGTGATACTTTATGGATATGTGATTTATTATGGAGTGCATCATTGGATTATTTGATATGTTTATGGCACTTGAATTATCACAAATAATTGAGATAGGTTCTTTATACTCAACTTTTATGTCCTTTAGTTTCTGCTTCATTCATAGGAATTGAGCACAACATGTTGTTGCTACTACATATTTTCCTTTTGATGTGGGGAGAGTGTCTAATTCTTGCTTCTTGCTCATCCAAGAAACCAATTTGCTACCTAAAAAGAATGATCCACCATTGGTGCTTTTCCTATCATCTACACTTCCTACCCAATCATCATTTGTGTATGTTGTCAAAGAAAAATCCTTTCTCTTGGGATACCATACCCCATAATCAGTAGTGCTTTTGATATATCTGAAAATTATTTTTTACTTCGTTGACATGAGACTATTTTGGTGCAACATGAAACCTTGCAACTAAACATACCACTTGCATAATATTTGGCCTTGATGCGGTTAAGTACAACAAGCTACCAATCATTGACCTATACAACATCTAATTGGAATCTGGTGATTCATCTAATTTGCTAAACTTATAGCCAGTTATCATGGGGGTACTATTTGGTATACTATACTCCATACCAAATTTTTTAAGCATTTCCTTAGTATATTTGGTTTGAGATATAAATATCCCATTTTTAGTCTGAACAATTTGTAAACCAAGGAAAAATGACAGCTCCCTTGACATTGACATCTCAAATTCATCTTGCATGTGTAGCAAATATTTTACACATTTTATCATCGCTACCTCCAAATATGATATCATCTATATATACAACAATAATAATCATGTGCTCACCTTCTGATTTAAAGTATATATTGCTATTTGCACATCCTTTCTTGAATCCTTGTTGTTGTAGGTACTGGTCCAATCTGGAATATCATGCTCTAGGTGCTTGCTTAAGACCATATATTGATTTCCTTAATCTACACACATAGTCATTGTAGTGACCATCCTAATGACGTTTTTATTTTAGTTGTTGTGAGTTGTTGTTAGCAGTTAGATGTTTGAGACTATGTTACTTTAATGCTTTATGTCATGGTTTACATCGCCAATTGTGATACTCTATTGATGATACACTTTACTTATGATGTTCTGTAAGATAACATAAATTATGATGGTATATGTTGTTCTGTAATTATTATGATGGTATTCATTATGCTTGAATATTAATGATGGTACTATGATGTTAGAAGTAATTCTTATGTCAGTTCGGTGAAGGAGATGGTTTAGCAGTACTCATCCATGAGTGCCCTGCTATGTCGTGATTCTTCTTCACGGTGTGTTTTGCTATTATATATATATATATATATATATATATATATATTGTTATTGTTGATCGTGTAGTGTGATGTAGCTTTCAGGTACAGGCATTGACTCCACCTATTTCATCAGGTCTGAGCATGCCCTGGCCCAATGGAAATCGTTGAAGGGAGATAGACTTGTCCTCTGTCATGAAACATCGTTCTAGAAAGAACGAGTATCATTTTTTTACCCGTTGTCTTGTTGTCCTTCGTTTGTCGTATTTTTGTTGGTCATCTCATGTTGTCATGTCTTCATAATGTTTTGTTTATATTATTTAATGATTTAAATTATCTTAATGTTGATTAATGATTAATTGCAATGTTTAAATTTATAAGCTTATTTTAGAATATTGAGAAATTAATTGTGAATTATTAAAATATATTATTTGTGCAAAAACAATTATATGTAATTGATTTGTTTGTGCAATATTGATGTTTTCAAAAATTAAAACAGACAGTTGTGATTTAAGTTGCAAAATATCTTCTCTGATCATTGTGTTCAAAAAGTTGAACTGGCTAATTAATCGCATGCAATCGAAATTTGAATTGGGGAAACATTATATTTATTTGGGCAATTGGTTTTGGAAAAGGGATAGTTGATTTCACAGGAAGAAGGTTGTCTCTGTATTTTTGGGAATTTTGTTGAAAATTTGGAAAATTGTAATAAGAAGAAATTGTTCAAGTTGATTGTGATATTGTGGTTGGAATCGTGTGTTTGACTTTGTTGCTTGTTGCAGATCAAAGCAGGAAACTAGGTTCTTTTCTGAAATTATATTTAAGTTCTTGGGTCTAAAACTTTAAATGTTATGGTGGAACTAGTTTCTTTTTCTTTTTTTCAAATTGCTTGTTTGAACCTGCACAAGAAAGAACACGAAAACATAAATGCATAGATTGTTTTATATCTTATAGAAATAAATGAAAACGGGAAAAGAAATCTAGAGAACCTAGCTTAGAGTACTCACATCTACTACAGATTGTTTGTGTTTCTTAAATAATGAATCTATCTCCTGTATGGTTTGGCTATGTTTTGATATTGAGCAGTCTATAGAGAATTTTATTATCTTATTAAGAAGGTTTCCTGATTAAATTTGTTCATGATCTCCTTATCTAAACATCTTTCAACCTGGTTCGATTAATATAAAACTTTCTCTAGATTAATAAAGGTTTTTTATGGATGCGCCTCCATTATTTCAATTCTTGTCTGGGCTATGTGGCTTCATAAGAATTATTTTTATTTTATTCTTGTTGGTGTATGTCGTTATGGATTTCTTGTTGTGCATATTCTATTAATCATCACATGCATGCAATTTATGACTTTGTGATTTTGGTTCTAAATTATGTTGCCGGTCTGATTGTGAATTTCTAAATTGCTTAGTGGATCTCCAACCTCATCATAGTTTTGGACGTGAGATTAATTTCTTTCTTTGTCCCCAGTTTCATTTAATTTCATACTCCTTACACCGCTCATATTAACCTTGCTAGCATATGTCTTGGTTTGAACAACTACGAACTTGTATTTCTGAAACAACCTTGATTGTTTTGTGCGCACTTTCATGTTGCTATCTTTTGGGGGTTTTAGCGCATATTTAACCCATACCAGGCAGTGTTTATTCTTCTTTTGACCGTGTATTGTCACCTTCCAACCTTTGTAAAGCCATCGGATCATCAAGGAATCTGAACAAATAACCTTAAAGTGCTTTCACCCACCGATCTCTGTTTGTGGTCCCTCCTTCATGTTGATTTCATGTTTTGGACGTGTCTAAGGATGCTTTGACTGTATTATTTATCCTTAATTAGGTCACTGCATCTTTCCCTGATGAGTAGAGTTGTTAATCCAAAATTTCAGTTATCTGACACATTTTCCTTGATATGTATTGTATTCATTCATTCTATGGAGTAGCCTATGTTGAATATTGAATGATATTGCATCATCTTAATGCTAAATGATATTTGAATTGAATTAGCCATTGAGAAACATTCACAATTTCATTTCCATTTGGAACCAAACTTTGTTGCCAACCGATGCCTTTTTGAGGATTTCTCCTCCATTAGTGCCATGTAATTTAATATGGTATCGACTGTAAGTAAGCTATGTCGTTTCATGTTAAATTGAATGGCTAGACTACCCATCCTTACACCGTCACCTCTATTCTCATCATCGGGTTTAGTCAAGCTTAGCTCGGTTCAACTCCAGCCTAGTATGCATCTAAAATGATAGTCTGCTTGCTTAGTCGGCCTTGTCTTGGATAACTGAAGTTTCTCCTGAGTCACCTGCATGGATCTCTTTGCTTTTTAAGACTCTTACTTTGCTTCAGATCGGCGGTGGAGCTAAGTCACCAACATAGCTCTCTTTGTCTTTTTAGACTTTTTCATTTCTTTAGACCGTCTCTGGGATTTAATGAATTGTACCGAATGGTTGATGTGCTTTGAATCCTTGGATCTAAAGATATTTCCTTAATATAATTTCCCTTAGAATTTACTATGTTGGCATGCAGTTGACATTGAAAACCGGTACCTGAAGCATTGAAATTATCCTTATATATATGTTTTCCCTTCACTACGATTGGCCTAGATTACTCTTGGCGGTGGTTGCATGAAACGAAACCATGCACGCATGCGTTGAATCTTTTATTTAAATTACATGATCTTTTTTGAAATAATTGCATGTAAGTTACTTGTGGTCTTTTTAGTAACATCGAGGGATTTTTGTGAGTGATGATGCGACTGTCTGTAGAAATCGTTTGATTATTTAGAGATGATATCTTGTCCTCTCTCTTTGCACGTCGTTAACTGTATGTTAAGGGAATTGTTACTATCCTGAATAGCATTCTTATTCATGCATAATGGCATGCATTTGATAGAAACATTGAAGGCAATTAAAAACTTAATTAGGATTAACCCTATGTATATGTGTTAATAAAACAGCTATGTACTATCTATCCATCGAGTGTTTGACATTTTTACTTATATCTATATAAATTTATATGTTATATCATTGGTGAATATTCCTTAAGTTTGCAGTCGGCTTATGGGCATTCGCTGTGTTTTGATTTATTCTTGGCATGAATTTCAATCTCTGATTGTTTCTAAAATATCCCTTTGTGGATAGCGGTTTTGAGAGCATCTACCCTTAGTTCAAACTCTCATTATTTCCTTTAACTGTGCCATAATTTGCATATAGTGAAATTCGTAGTTATCATATGTGGCTACTTTGATTTGATTCTTACCTCGTGATATAATCCAAATTAAATATTTTTTTTATGTTTGGTAGTTCTTAAATGAAAAATCGATATCTAAGGAATATATGCATTGATAATATAATCTTCAGCCTAATATAGTAAGTAAACTTGGTTTTAATCTTACAATTCAAGTACTATTGGTGGGTACGTCCATATCAGAATTAAATAAGGGAGATTTGATTTAAATGCAAGTTTGAGTCAGTAATTTTTGTCTTTGGGTAATAGGGATGTATAGTGAATGTGAATAAACTTATTTTGTTCTTTATTTATAATGATTATTCTATTTGTTGAAAGAAAGGATAAAATCAATAAGACATTTATATTTTGTGTTATTTTTATGATCTTAAGGATCGATAAGATTTGATAAATGTTGTAAGCCTTTGTGGACTGGTGGTTATATTCGTATGTGTATTAGGTATACATGTATTTATCTTCATACCAAATTATTTAAATTTTATCTCTTGTTCAGCGTGATGTAATTACAAATGCTATATTTTATATAGTTCTCTTTAATTAGATCAAGTGATTCTAAACCCTTAATAGAAGGGTCGTATCTTATTAGAAGAATCCTTCCTTAGGAGAGAACGTAGGTTTTCTCTTATGGTTTGGTGATTGGTTTCATTAGGCTTTTTGTATACAATTATATTTACGTCTATGAAGGGATACAATTTCTATAGGTATATATATAGATGTTTATTTATATATGTAAATATTTGTGCTCATTATTTTATGGCATGAAATATTGTAATTGAATTTTAGAAATTGGTCTATGTTTTATAATTATTTGGTTATGAGGATAAACATTTTGGTTGGACTAAGTGAATGTTTGTATGAAAATTAAACAAAGGAAAATTATTTATTTTATGTAGACAATAGAAGGAGATTACCTTATTTATGTTGATCATTTTGTAACATGAATTGAGTATTTCATATACTCACCTTTGTACATATTCTTCTAGTATTGCTTAGATTATTTGTGCGAAAAACAAAAGTATGGTTATTTTGGAAATAAAAACTGGATTTTGGTTCAGGTTTCATTTCTTTTGTGTAATGAACCTTAGAATTCTTCCAGAGGCTAGGATGAAGTTTTGCATTTTAATGTGTTTGATGCTTGGTTATTGATGTTCTCTCGCAATGACCTGATTTTGGACTTAGCCATGCACGGTGTGTTATCTCATAGGAGGTATTTGTTGTTATATGGTATCGTCATTTTTACAATGTATATGTTTATGGTTTGTAAGACGTGCATCTTGGTTATCCTTTGTATTATGATTGTGAGTAGTGTATAAAGGAGGAGTGGCTTTCGTTAGGGGTCGGACCCGGAAGTGGTTGCAGGGGTAACCTCTCAAAAGTTGGTAATTAAGTGAAAACTTTAATTAATGTACTGGAGGTTGGGTGGTCTTCATAACTAAATCAGATAATTTTTTCCCTCACCTCAAACTTTAATGCTTGTTTAGGTTAAAGCGGGTTGAGAAGGCCTGGAATTGCAACTCGAACACTTCATCTTCTCGAGATGTGATTCAAAGCCACATAAGTTCATATCGGGGCTGAAAGTCATTAGAGGTTTCCAGGGTAACTCTGGTAGAGGGTCGATAACCTAGGAAGGCTATCCAAGGTAACCTATTACATTTATGTGATGACACTCTTGTCCTTGTACACTTGCTAGTCCTTTTATGATTGTAACTCGCCTTTGGGAGTATGTCAATTGTCTTATCATTGTGATGTCATGTATTTCAACCATGTGTTGTGTGATGTTCTTGTTGTCTGTTTGACTTGAGGACCTATTCTATATCCTTACATGGGGGGTGGGCTTTCGAGTTCCACATGGTTGGGAGGAACGTGCCACATCTTCCATTGGGTTCCTTGCAGGTGATATTATTTGAGACATACTTGTTCTTGGCAGGATCTTGGATGCACATCGTTCACAGAGTTGTTTGTTGGACGAGCTTATGGAGTTGGTTGTCAACTATTCTTGTTCTTATTCTTATTGTACTTACTCATGATGTTGCATGAGATTTCATTGTACTACCTCTTGTGTTGTATCAAGATTTGTCACAATCTCATTTATTGTAAATGAGTTTGTAATGTAACTCTTATTATAATGCAATTTGTTATGGCTTACTCTTATGATCTTGTTTTTGGTTCTTGTTGAGTTGTACATATTCGTTTACTTTAGTGGCGTAGTTGTGGAACCTAAGAGCATTCATGTTAAGTTATTGATCACATGTTATTATTATATGTTAAAAAAAAAAAAATTGGTTGTTTAGTGTTGTGAAGTGTCGTTCCCTGGGTTCCACGACGGGGCATTACAGTCATCATCTTCTGATAGTTGAAAACCTTTTGGTTGTTCTATGTAGACTTCCTCTTCTAGTTTTCCATTAAGGGATGCAGATTTAACATCCATCTGATATACTTTAAATACTTTATACACTGAAAATTCAAGAAACATTTTGATTGCTTCTAATCTTTCCATAGGTGAAAATGTTTCTTCAAAGTCAATGAATTCAACTTGTGCATATCCCTTGCACACCAACCTTGCCTTATTTATTACTATAGCTCCATATTCAACCAACTTGTTTTCAAAAACCCATTTAGTACCAATTACATTTTTCTTGGAGGCCTAGGAACCAACTCCCATGTTTTATTCATTTCAATCTAATTTAGCTCCTTTTCCATGGCCTCTATCCAACTCTCATACTTGTTAGATTCGGTAAAAAAAATTGGTTCAATCTGAGACAGGAGAGAAAATTTTACTTGTTCTTTATTCTTTGCAAATCTTCTCCTAATCTGAACTCCTTCATTTTTCCCCCAAATATTTGATCTGTAGTGTGATCCTTTTGTACATACTTTGTAGGTTCCTTCTCAACGTCTTCATCAAATTCTTCTTCATTATTTTTTACATTGTATTTGCAATTTGAATCATCTTCAAATTAATTATGATCAGATTCGATATGCTTTATACTTTCATCAAGCTTGACATTGATGTTTTCCACGATCTTGTCCAGTCTTTTGTTATAACATTTATAATCTTTGCTTTGGGTGGAATATCCAAGAAATGTTCCTTCATCACTTCTTGATTCAAAGCTTCCCACCAAGTTCTCATCTTCTCTCTTAATGTAGAATTTTCTTCCAAACACTTTGAAGTGATTAATAAAATTAGGCCTACCATACCACGATTCATAAGGAGTGCTATCACTATGTGCTCTGATTTGGACTCTGTTTAGAATATATACTGCAGTATGAACAAATTTTCTCCAAAACATATCAACTAATCTGGCTTCATTTATCATAGTTTTGGCCATGTCCTTGCCAACTCTATTCTTTCTCTCAATAACTCCATTATGTTGTGGTGTTCTCGGTGTATAATTTTGTCTCTTGATTCCATGTGCCTCACAATATTCAAGAAATTCACTTGAGGTAAATTCTCCTTCTTTGTCTGATCTCAAACATTTAATTCTTCTTCCCAATTCCTTTTCAACCATTTTCCTGAATATCTTAAATCTTTCAAATGCTTGTGACTTATCCCTCAAAAAATTTACCCATTTCATTTTTGTGTAGTCATCAACTAGAAACATAAAGTACCTTTCTCATTTTAGTCCCCTTGTTCTTGTAGGTCCACACAAATCAATGTGAAATAGTTGCAATGATTTAGTAGTTGAATATTCTTCAATTGGAAAACTTGTCTTTGTTTGCTTTCCCTGCTGGAATTCTTTGCATATGACATTTTTCAAGATTGGTTATCTTAGGCATGTGTCTTACCAAACCTCTTGAACTTATCTTCACTATATTATCAAAGTTTACATGGTCCATTCTTCTATGTCATAAACAGTTTTCATCAGCTTGTCCTACCAAAATACTTTGACCTTTTACTTCAGAAAGGTTATAAAGATTGTTGTTAGTTCTCAATCCTTGTGCAAATTTATTTCCATTCTTTTTTATTTTTCAACCTGTAGAATCAAATGTGGCCTTCTACCCATTGTCACACATCTGACTCACACTTAGCAGATTGTGATTCAATCCTTCAACATACAAGACATATTTTGTGGGATTTTTATCATCTAGGCTTATTATTCCTTTTCCACATATTTTGGTTGTCATGTTATCACCCAAACTCATATATCATCCATTACATTTCTTGAGTTTGATGAATTTACTCTTATCTCCAATCATATGCTTAGAGCAACCACTATGTATCACTCCTAGATTTTTATTCTTGGCATGCAGTGTTCTTTGTGCAATCATTTATTGTGTGGAACTTTGTCCTTTTTCTTTCCATACCTTCTTAGATTTATTTTCAGTCTTTTCTACCTTTGCTTCCATGATTTCAGATTCTTTTTTCTTAGGAGGTAGGTCTTTCTTTTTCTCATTCCTTAAATTTTGTTCTTACTAGCTTTGTTCTACAATTTCTTGTTATGTGACCAAAATTGTTGCAGTTGTAATGAACTATATTCATATCCATGAAGGGTGCAAAAGATTTTTTTATTACAAAATTTGGACTCCTTTTAGGGGCTACTCTACACTCTCTAGTTTTATGACCAGATTGATCACAAGCATAGCAATAACAATAGAAGTATGATGAATTCCTGTTCATGGAATTTCATTGAGTTGGATGAAGTAATCTTCTTGGCCTTGGCCTTCTTGGATCATGTACTCTTGTAAATCCATTTTTGTCCATTCCTGTTATGTTCTTCTTCTTATTTTGTTGATCAGGGACTGACTGGTTGTTCTTCTTGTTAGTAGCAAAATTATTTTCTTCTTTGGTTTTCTCAATCTCTACAGGTTTCTCTTTGATTCACTTCCTTTGCAATCACTTTCGTTGATAGATTTAGACTTTTCTCCTACCCTAAATATTTCATATAATTTTGTAAAAACATCAATAAAATAACTCTACTCTTTTTCCAATCTGAGGCCCGATTTCTCCTTGTTAGTTGGATTTTTGTGTGCTTAACAGTTCATTCAAAATTTTAGAACCACCTTTCAACTTCAATCCTTTTTCAATATGCTCCTCACCTTTCTCCAAATCCTTTCTTAAGGCAACAACTTCTACCTCAAGATTCGTGCATCTATCCATTTTAGATTCTAATTTGGATTTCATCACTTCTTCCATTCTTTTGGATTCCTCTACTTGAAGTTTCAAACTTACTACCATCTGATTAGATTCCTCAAGATCTTTGGTTAGCTTTTCTGACTCTTTTAGTGCAAGCTTCCTTTGGTGCTTATTTTATCTTTTTAAACTCTCAATCTCATCTATGAGATCATATATCTCATCTATGGAGCAAATGGTTTCTCCTTCTAGGTTAACCTCACCTTCTTCTTCACCTTCTTCACTAGTATTTTCAACCTTTCCATATTTTTGTCCCCTAGACTCATTTTCCATGAAAAGAAATTCATTTTCTTTTACAATAAAGGCACAATCTTTCTCACCATGTGAGTTGTTATAATCATCTGATATATGATTTTCCTCCTGGATATGTAGACTTTTCTTTTTGTTCTAAAGACTTCTCCTCTTAGGATAGTAAGGTTTCTTCATTTTACCATCCACCTCATTCTCAAAGTTACCTTTCTTATTGTAGGGACATTTAGCAGAAAAATTACCTACTTTACCACATTCAAAACATTTAAAGGGAAACTTACCTTTCTACTTGCCAAATTGTTTTCTTAGTCTTTTGATGAAATTTTCTTCTTCTTCATCAGTCTCATCATGACCAAATGTAGTAGTCTTAACCTTGTCATTCTTAGGAGATATATCCTTCTCCTTGTTGCAAAATTTAAGGCATCTTCCTTCTTGGATGGTTCTACATCTTCCATCCTCATTTCATATGCAGTGAATATACCATGTAGCTCATTTAGAGTTGGTTCTATTTCTCTTCCTTACTCTATTGTAGAGATCTTAAGATCATATTTGTTTGTCATTGACCTTGAAACTTTCAGTACAATGACATATTCTTTCACTTCTCCATATCCTTTGATAGAGTTTACTATATCATTAACTCTCAAAAGATAGTTTGGAATCTTCTCTTCATCTGTCATCTTTAGGCCTTAAAATCTACCTCTTAGCACTTGAAGCTTTGCCAATTTTACCTTGTCATATCCTTCATAGATCTTTTTCAATGTCTCCCAGACATTATGTGTAGTCTTACAATACCTAACCTTACTATGCATAGATCTAGACAAATTTTCCATAATAACAACTCATCTGAGGTAGCCATTGAACCAAGCACCTCCCATGCCTCAATACTTGTAGCCACAACAACAAAAAGTTTACTCTCAGTCACCCCAGGTATCTACATACCCACAGAGTTCTTAGTTCCCACCTGCATAACAAAACCAACCAGTAGTACAGTTTGTCTTCCTTCAGAATTCAGCCTCACAACCGACCAACGTGGAAAAGGATTGGATAGATGAGATGATAGAATTGGTCAAGAAGATCTCGACTGAAATGACACACTTGAGGAATTAGAATAATCAATTGCAAGCATCCCAAAGGAGCATCCAAGTTAATCTAAATCGAGACAACTGTGACAACCGCAATGTTGGCACATCTATAGGCCAGAATTATGAAAGAGGGAAAAATTCAGGGAAAAACCTTGAAAGAAGGCCTTCATAGAGACAAAACCAAATGTGGAACACAAGGCCAAACAATGGTGGCATCCCCACACCTCTCAACCAGCCAAGTGGTGGTGACAAAATGACAAGTGGAGTATACTTGGCTAAGGCTACCTTATCTATCCAGTGTCGTATCCACAAGACAAGCAAACATTCCGAGTTGGATTGTCTGGAATTCCAAACAGCCACCGAGATATTCCAAGTGAAGGTCTAGAATGTTGTTGGAGGTTTGGGTTGCAAAGACCTAGTTCCTTCTGAGCCATATGATTCCTTAGTGTTGGTGGAAAATCAAGCCCCTTTTCTAAAAGTTGAAAACAACGTTCCTAAGAAGGAGATCACTACCCCAAAGGACGAAGAAGCAAAAGAGGTAGGCAACAAAAGCCCTTTATCCCAAATCTTTAATTTAGTAGATAATGGTCTAGTAGATGAGGAAGAGCCATGTGAGGATGAGGTCCAAATGTTCCATCAAAGGGCAACTCCATATAATTTGAGAAATAGACAAGTAGGTGGTCCTTTTATAACTTCTACCTTGCCTGATAATTTCAACACTCCGCCTGACCCAAATGCCAGCAATAACCTAGGCTACCCTCACATACCCACTCAATAATTTAACAAGAATAGGCAACATAGACAAACCCAAAGTCAGCCTATCAGCTCCTCCCAAAGTAGCTCTTTTGAAGCTAAAATCGAATGGATTAGGGATTATGTGGCAGAAGAATTCAAGAAGGTCAAGTTGAGCCTATCATCCTTTGAGTTAATTAAAGTACCAGCAGTTAGGAATTCTTTCTTCAAGATGATCAATGGGACCGCCCCATCTAAACCAGCCCAAGAGGTTCCCGCCAAAAGGGTCTCCTTTGATTACTCACAAAATGAGCTTGTCACTCGACAAATCTTGGGAAAGAAAATGAACCAGCCTTCAAATCAACAAGCAATCAAACAACCTGCTAAATAATAGGATCAAGTACAAACCAAAAATAGGAACAATGATAAAGACAAGGATCAAGTAGCCCGAGTTGACATTTTAGCAGGGCTATTCCAAAGGAAGTTGGAGACCCCTCCCTACCTGACCACCATCAAAAAATTTGGAAAGAACCTACATAACTGCTTGCTTGACTTAGGGGCCTCTGCCAATGTCATTCCTTTGGTGGTGTGCAAAGCTCTAGGAATAGTCCCGACCCCTTCTTGATGGAAGGTGACTCAACTAGACAAGATGAAGATCAACATAGTTGGAGAAATCAATAGAATACCTATGCAAATTACTGTTGATCCAAGGGTGCAACAGACGATTGACATTCAGGTTGCTGATATTCTTGACACCTATGGCATCATAATAGGAAGGGATTTCACCTGGGCACTGAACAAATATGTTGCCACTGAATATTCTCACTTATGGCTACCATAGAAAGGGTTGCCAAACCAGATCCATATTGATAGAGAGCCCCATATAAAATTCATGATTACAAAGTACAACAACATGAATGAGGTACTATTTATTGAAATGGAGTTGGGAAATTACTATCCCCTAGCATATCCGGATGATCAAGAATATTATGAGGTAGAGGTGGCCAAAGAGGTCTTTCTTGTGTTATGCAATCCTCCTATCAATTTGACCCGCATGCCTGAAATTATGGAGGAATTGATTGAATAAAATGATGAAGAATCCTATGAGGATGGTAATCTTGGATTGTTGGATGGTCTCCAAGACTTTATGGAGAAATGTGTGCAAGATCAACTTAGTTTAGGGGAAAGAATGGACTTTCAGGAGGTTTTATTACCTAGTTGTTGCAAGGTACACAATTCTGCCCACTTAGCATTCAAATGTTGTTTGTGCCAAACAACAATTGAGCATATCAAAGGATAGGTCACCCCAAAAGGGGAACTTCAAACAATGCAACTAAATCAAAGCCATGTTACGACTACATTTCCAAGCGGGGAAGCGAGTTTCATGAGCCCCAAGATCAAAGACCCCTCCAAGTTTTGGACACTGTGCTTTGATGGGTCCAAGTCCAAGCAAGGAGCCAGAGCGGGCTTCGAACTAATCTTCCCTATAGGTAATACATACTTTTCTGCTCACAAAATTCAATTTTATTGCACAAAAAACATAGCGGAGTATGAAGCATTAGTTCATGGCCTCTTGTTGGCACTAAGAAAAAAAGTTAAAATGCTTCAAGTATTTTATCACTTCGAGCTATTTGTAAATCAAGTAAGGAAATTATACTCCTACCACAATAAAAGATTAGCAAACTACAGGAATAGGGTATGGGATCTCATAGAAGGATTAGATGCATTCAACATTCAGTTGATCCCTCATTCCAAGAGTCATACTATTGATGCCTTAGTCCAGGCAGCTAGTACCTTGTAGCCCCTCTCCTTAGTTGGCCTAAAAAAGTTCACCATTGAACTTACCTCCACCCTATCAGTGCCAGACAATGTTACCAACTTCCAAGTGTTCAACGATGAAAAGTATATCTTGGATTTCATCATGATCTCCGATGTGTTTGTAACTCAAATCATTGATGAGACAGAGCCCGAAGAGGCAAAATTAGACATAGAGGGTGTTATCAATCTTAAAACAAACACAATACCATGAGGCATGGTTCAGTTGGAGAAAATATTTGATTTAGATTAGATAAGGGATCAAGATCAACAAACAAAAAAATATTCCATTAATAATCAGTGTGATGCTTATAACCTAGGAAAGGCTGAAGAAGTCAAGAACGTGTTCATTGGTAAAGTGTACACGTCAGAAGAAAGGAAAGGGATCGTTGATGCCCTGTACATGTATCATGGTGTGATTTCCTAGAGTTATGAAGACTTGAAAACATATGATACCTCGATTATTATTCAGACCATCCCCCTTAAGCCGGATGTGAGACCCTTTAGGCAGCATCAACGCCCCATCAATGCATTGCTAGAGCCCATTATTTATAAGGAGATCAAAAATTTGTTGTTTGCCTGAATCATATTCCTGGTCAAACATTCCACTTGGGTAGCAAATTTGGTTCCAATCAAGAAGAAGAACGGAGAAATCAGATTATGTGTAGGGGTAAAAGAACAAACCTGTGTCACAATTTATAAAGGAATCAACCAACAAAAACAAAAAAATTGAACTTCGACCACATAAAACTGGTCTTTATGTTTTGAATTTTGAAATTTTATAAACTAATGAATTAAAATTTAAAAAAAAAATGTTTTCATTATGTTTTTTTCAATTTAAGGACAAATTTTGGAATGCTGAAAATTTCAGAAAAGAGTGACTTCACGAGCCATCAAAAAACAAATTGAAAAAAACTTCATTTCTCCCTCTCTTTTTTTCCTCCAAATAGGTAACTTCAATATTTATTGGATAGAGAAAAAAAATCAAAATTTTGATGTATATTTTTCTCGTAATAACGTTTTAAAGTCAAACATGTCAGAATTTGACAGTTTTCACAGGCCATCAACTATTTTCAATTTTTTTAATCACTTTCAAAAAACAAATTATACCCTTTTGAAGAAGACACTCTCCTCTATTGCCCCATATAATTTTTTTAAAAATTTAATACGTTTTACTTTTTAAAAAAAAATTCTAATCAACCTCTTTTATAATTTTAACAACATACTTGCATTATTTTAAAAAGAACATATATTAAAACTAATTAAAATATTAAAATATATATATATTTGGATTCCCCACTCCAAGCTCTACAAAAGGGTATTTTTATTTTTTGCAAAAAAATCATTCTGACTAGAGAAATACTTAGTTAAAGTTGAAAGTTTTAGAAAATTCTGAAAAATGTTGAGTTGGCTGCCAACTAGGATGTCAACTAGGAGGCCAACTAGACAGTTTCAGCCGAAAGGGTTTCTATCAAAAGGGTTTTAGCCAAACCCTTCCGATAGAAACCCTACACATATAATAAGCCAAATTGAAATTCGGTTTGAAAGTCGAAAGGGTAAAATTTAATTTTTTGGTTTCAGTTGAAACCATGTGTGCCACATATATGCCACATGGTTTCGGTTGAAACATACTTGCCCGAAACATTTCCGGCTGAAATTAGTTCACTCGGAACTATTTATTTGGCTGAAAGTGAGACACAGGTTTGTGCTTTTACCCATAGACTTCAACAACCTAAACAAAACCTCAGAGAAGGAAAACTACTCCATGCACTCATTGGATGAGGTATTAGAAATAGTTAATGGATCACAAATTATGTCCTTTTTAGATGGGACTCGGGATATAACTAGGTGATGGTGCAATATGAGGACAGGCACAAAACAACATTCACCATAAAATAGGCAACGTTTGCATACAAAAGAGTGTCATTTGGATTAATCAACATTGGTGCCACCTTCCAACATGCAATGGATATTACCTTCAACGACCGAATTGGAAAATGCATAATCATTTATATGGACAATCTTACTATATTTTCAAAGAAAAGAGGAGATCGTGTCTCTGATCTGTGTAAGGTCTTCTAGAATTGCGGGGAGTTTGGCATTTCTTTGAATCCGAAGAAGTGCATATTCGGAGTTACAAAAAACAAGTTGTTAGTACATGTCCTCTCAGAGAAAAGAATCTCAATAGACCTTGAGTGCATCCATGCCATACTGAAAATTTAGCTTCTAGGCAGCAAGAAGGAATTGAAGTCTTTCTTTGGAAAGATAAACTTCGTCAAAAAGTTCATCACAGATTTTTCTAAAATAGTCAAGCCATTGAATGTTATGTTGAAGTAGGACACTAAAGTTGAATGGACATCAAAAGCCAAGTAGGTTGTTGAGGAAATTAAGAAAGTGATTGTTGATGCACCAGTGCTGGTAAGTCCCAACTACCTAAAACCGTTTTATATTTATTCATTTTCCTCAAACCACTCTTGTGCCATCATATTGACTCAGAAGGATGACGAAGGAAATGAGCATCTAATTTCCTTCATGAGTGCTCCACTGAAATATGCAGAGTTAAGAATGTTGAGAAGAAAGTGTATGCCTTGGTTATAGGAGTTAAAAAAAATTGGCACTACATTTTGTGGAACAAGGTATTTTCCATCATCCCGGATCCAACTGTCAAGATTTTGTTAGTGCAGAATGAGTAGGGAGAAAGACAGGTGAAGTGGGTCACTTTATTATAGGAATATGACATGGAGATTCAACCCATGAAACTATTCCAAGGGTAGGCCCTCACTCAAACAATACTCGAAACAATAAACAGGACACAAACTCACCTTGCAACAGTATCAACTTGAGGACGTTTCTCCTGGAGAATTGTATGATGATATTGTGTACTATTTTCTCAATCATAAGTTCTTGTCCTAGTTGCAAGGAGTAAAAAAGAGTGCTCTAAGTCTAAAGAGAAACAACTAAATGTTGTAGGGTTCTATATTGTATAAGATAAATCATGAGGGAATCTATCTCAGATGCCTTGAAAAAGAAGAAGCAACTAGAATCCTCACAAAATTCCATGATAAATTTGGCACTGGCCATGGATACAAGATTTCAACCACCCACCAGATTTTGTGGGTTGGGTACTATTGGCCGATGGTATTTAAAGACATACATAACCATGTCATAACCTGACATGTTTTCCAAATTGTTGCTACCAGAGAAAGAAATGTTGCTCTCCCGTTATAACTAGTCCTAGAGGAAAGACTGTTCGCCCAATGGGGCCTCGACTTCATTGGTTTGATAAGCCCACCATTCTCTGCAAGCCACAAGTACATTCCAACTGCTTCTGATTATTGTACTAGGTGGATAGAAGCAATAGCATGCAGACAATTCACTATTGAAGTAACTAATTTCTTAGAAATTTTTATACTGAATCACTTTGGCTTCCCCTATGCCCTTGTATGTGATAATGGGCTCACCTTCTCCTCGCTTAATTTTGCTAGTTGTGCCTTCAATTACAAAATCGCACTCAAATTATCGTCCAACTACTATCTTCAAGGCAACGTCCTAGCTGAGTCAACCAATAAAAATATGATAACTATGATCAAAAAACTGCTTGATAGAAACCTGAAAGACTGGCACACCCAGTTGCATTTTTCCCTCTGGGCAGATCGTATTTGCCATAGAGCTTTTCTAGGTGATTCACCATTTTATCTAATGTATGACCTGGAGCCTATCTTTCCCATCCACCTAAAGATCCCCACCCTCCAGTTTTGCAACACATATTATGAGGAGGGAGACCATCGAGAAGCCCATTTGGCTGAGTTGCTACATTTAGAAGAAGTCGGTGATAAAGCGGTTGAAAATTTTGCCAAACACCAAGGCATAGTCAAAATATGGTTCGATCATCCAGCCAAAGTAAAGGCCTTAAGGATTGTTGATTTGATCCTTTGTTGGGACAAGGCCCATGAAAATAAAGGGGGACATGAAAAATTCGACAAGCTCTGGCTTGGCCCCTTTCAAATTTCAAAAAGTTTAGGAGAAAATTCCTTTCGCCTCAAGACACTCACCGGAGAGGATGTCCCATTGCCTGTCAATGGGCAGCATCTCAAGCATTATTTTCTGGCCTAAGCTTTCAAAGCTCGCCTTTATATATAGTTGTATATAGGTTAGCTTAGGTTCTTTCACTTTTGTCTGCTTTCTTGACTATTTTTGTTTTTACTGAGGATTTTCCCTCATTCTTGATGCGATGGTCGTGCTTGGCTTGACGAGTGGTTCACTTTGCTACCCTCTCTTGTTTGTTCTTTAGATAAATCTTCATTCATAACTATTGATTTTTGACTACCCCCATGGAGTTGGTTTCCTTGTTTGAACTCTGACTCAACCTAGGATGGAACCCTTGTTTGAATCCTTTTACACTTGTCTCAGATCACACACAAAAAAAAACACACTTTAAATTATTTCTGAAGATTTGTACAATAGCTATTAGGAAGGTTGGGCAGGTGAAAAATCTTAAGTCTGCTCCAGTGACCACTATGATTAAAAACCCACTATAAGCTTCAGTTCTTACATAATTGAGCAAAAAAACAAAAAACAGTACCAAAAGAAAATATTCAAGAAAAGAAAAGAAAAGTAAGAAAGGTTAAAACATGCAATTGTGTGGATGCACGAGCAACTCTATTGGGGCTATGGATGCCTGAATGGAAATAGAGAAATTTTTGCAGGGTTACAATTGTTAGTGTAATTAATTAATTAATTAATTATTACACTAGCATAAGTTAACTTAGGGTTAATTAATCATATTAGTCCTAGGTTACTTTTTATAATTTAATAATGGTGTTGAGATAAGATTCCCTTCTAGAAGATGAGTTGTCTTTTCTAGAAGTTATCTCCATCTTGTTATCATTCCCTAGGTTAGGGTTTCATGTTGTCACATGAAGTGTGATTTGAACACTTGGCAACATCTTATGCATTTTAGGTTTAGCACTTGCCTATATAATCAGGCATATGTACTCTTTGTAATTCATTCCATCAATTCAATATATTCTGAATATCAATCAGATAATCTCTATTTGCATGCCCTTTGTTGCAACACTTTCTGTGTGGTTGAATTTCTTCTTGGCAGGTCCTCTTTGAAGTGTGCGCAGCTTCATTGGATGATTCAATATCCATTATTCCAACATGGTATCAGAGCCATTCCATTGAAGGTTCAACCCAGTATAAAGAAAGTTGGGCTTCAGAGATTCTTCCAGGCTTGAGGGTTTTCTTTGCAGGCTAGTTGGTTCTACCCAGGGACCAAGCTATTTTCTGGTGCAGATCAGGCTCTATCCGACCTCTCCATTGCGCTCAGAAGGCTTCAAAACCTACAGATCGCCTGCCCATTCGTCTGATTTGGACATATTTCATCCGGGAGCCAGTTGAGGTATCATCTAGGGTTTGCATTTTTTTGTACTATCCGTACAAATTTGCAGAAAAAATATCCCTTCTCAGTCCTCCATCATGGCAAAAATATTTTAGATCTATAGGCATTTTTTATTTCAAAAAAATCGGACTCATATTTGGCAAAAATTTATTATTTGGGCATTTTTCTATAGTTCTGTAGAAAAATTTATTTAAATCGGAGCGACCATCTATTTTAATCCTCCATCGGCTTTTTATCCGCAGACTATAGGGGTTGATTTATTTTTTAAAATCATCAGCATATTAACTTGGGATTTGATTTGTTAAATCTCCATCGGTTTTTTTTTTGGCATATATTTTTGATTTTAAATTGCCTTTTGGCAAATATTAAAAATCAAAATTCCTTTTTTGTCTGCCGCATTAAATCCTTGTGCAGGGGTCTTTTCGGGGTCACCTCATTTGTCGGCCCATACACCTGCTGTACTCCACCGACTACAGGGGTCTTGTCCGTTGTCTGGCCTTGTCACATTGGCTGGTCCCTTCATTGCCTGCCGGATTTCTTCCCACTGTCTAACGGCCGATCCCGCCGGCGATTCATCCCGCCACCAATGACCAAAAGCTCCTCTCTCCACCTGGCGACCCTCTTTTTTTGCCACACATACACCCGTGATCATATCAACGACCAGATGTTAGCACCCGGGGGCCAAATTTTTGCCCCTATTTAGCCTGCAAAGTGCCTCATCTAGGCATTTTTTTCATTTTATCATATCTTTTCACCATGGTATTGAAAATCAGCAAACGAGATACTGTCGGAAAGGTAACTCAGTGCTCTTTCTAGTGGTGTATTCATTTTTGCAGAATTCTTCTATCAAAAAAATATACAGTCAACTGAAGTCAAAACCCTAATTTGGACATAAAGACTCATATCTTTGCAACCATTGATCGAAATTCAGTGATTCTAGCGGCATCAGGAAGGTAATTCAGAGATCTTTTCATCAGTCCATTCACCTTGACCAGTTTCAGCTCCAGGTACTCTTGCATTGGTTTTGTTCAATTTGGTGCATTTGTTCAATAACTTGGATATCCTGAAGCTTGGGAAAAGGTATTTTGTTTTGGGTGGCATCACTTCAGTTACATATCAGTTTTGGAAGTTTTCTATTTTGTTGCTGAAGGTCATTGTCTTTGTAATTTTGGAGAAATTTTTTTGTACATTATGGGGTTTGCATCTTCTCCTTCTCTAACTATGTTGCACAAGGGAAACTATAAACAATGGCGAGATGGGATCATCCACCATCTCCAATCACTTGCATTATTGCCACATTTGTATGGTACAGTTCCCCATCCAGGTCAAGGTGTTTAAAAATTTTCTTGGAGTTGCAGCAGATATAATATTTTAGAAGTGATTGCAATGCATGTTGATTGTGATGTTTTGGAATCTATTGATCATTCTGATAGTCCTCACATCCTTTGGACTAATATTTGGGAGATATATGGAGATTCAGATACTCCACCCTTCCTTGATGGTCATGATTCAGAATATCAGGTTTCAGATCAAGTACCCCATGATGATATTGCTATGCAGGAGGTTGTTTGTTTGGATTGCCTTGAATATTCCGAAGAGGTTGGCAAGGTTGCTTCAGATGATTCTTCTTCTCCATCAGAGACAGTCGGTATCCCTTCACATTCAGTGATTCCTTGTCCAAATTCATTGATTGAGGCTTCCATCATCATCATTCATCAAGACACATTTTGTTTTCTAGACTTGACATCATAGGATGGCTTTGTTTCAGGGATTGTTGACTTGGCTATTTCTACAGGTTTGGATGAAATTCTTGAGGGGATATCACTCCTCTATTCAGAGATTTCATAAATGAGACTTCCTCCATCTTCATCGGAGTTCCTTCAGCATCTACCATTGGTTTGGCTTCAGTCTTATCTCAGTGGTTTTGAGGACACTTCATTATGGGGGGGCAATCAAGTCTCCATCTATTCCTTTCCTTCCTTCAATTCCTATCTGGAATGGGAAGCATCTCTACACTTGCACATGGTTTTGTTTCTTCCGAAAGGGAGACAAGTTGTTTGTCGACATTGGATCATATTTTGTCTACATACACTTACCTTTTTTGCAGGTGATCACATCTTTTGGGGGGGCCATTGATTGTATTGTATCCATGTGATGATTGTTTTCCTTGGGGGGATGATGTTGAGTCCTCCAATCATCACCTTTCTGCATTTCATCTCCTTTTTTGGAGAGTGGTTTTCTTCCCACTGGGTTTTTCCTCTTTTCTCTATTTGTGGGAGATTAGTTGCATTTTCATCCTATGTACATGGGTACCTAATATGGCCATCAGCCGGGACCCATAATCATCATGCATAATCATTGCATTTTCATTTCCTCCCTAAGTTGCACTTATGGGGGGGGTGTTAGTGTAATTAATTAATTAATTAATTATTACACTAGCATAAGTTAACTTAGGGTTAATTAATCATATTAGTCCTAGGTTACTTTTTATCATTTAATAATGGTGTTGAGATAAGATTCCCTTCTAGAAGTTATCTCCATCTTGTTATCATTCCCTAGGTTAGGGTTTCATGTTGTCACATGAAGTGTGATTTGAACACTTGGCAACATCTTATGCATTTTAGGTTTAGCACTTGCCTATATAATCAGGCATATGTACTCTTTGTAATTCATTCCATCAATTCAATATATTCTGAATATCAATCAGATAATCTCTATTTGCATGCCCTTTGTTGCAACACTTTTTGTGTGGTTGAATTTCTTCTTGGCAGGTCCTCTTTGAAGTGTGCGCAGCTTCATTGGATGATTCAACATCCATTATTCCAACAACAATGATAACTCTATCAGTGCTATGGACGCTTGGCTGGCAGTGGAGCAATTTCCAAGTTACTTTTGGGGTGAGACAACTTATGTAGCTTACCTTGACTGATCAGCAGTTGTTTGTACGGTCTTTGAGGAAAGGGAATGAATTCACTATGCACACACTAATGAGATATTCCTATGACTTGATTCAACTAAGGAGCCCGACCTCCTTCAAGTTCCTAGTTCACCTATGGAAACCAGCTTCTAGTCTGCAAAACCAAAGATTCTAGGTTTTAAATGAATATTTATCCTTAGAACGCTCAGGAGCGTCCTCCTAACGAAGTCGCCATTTGTTGTGCATATAGCACACACACCCCATTCAGAATGGGGATCCTCTCTTTTTCACCTTCGTCGGGTCACTTTTTTTCTTCGCCTCATTTTGTGTGCCCCTAAATTTGAATCTTAAATGGTCCAGCACCCTAAAATTCATCATCCTCACTTGACCAAAATTTGCCTCCCAAATTTTTTTTCAAGTCCTTGTCTTTTATAGGGTTTCCTTGGCAAGTTTCCCTTGGTTTTCAAACTGGCGTCTTTCACCTCTTATGGGTCCGCCCTTGCGGGCTTCCCCTTTTGCGTCACTGCCTTGTCTTCACCATTTCACTAGCGGTCGATGCAGGACATCCTCTCGCATGGCGGGTCCCACATCCTCTGTGGTTGCCCTCTTTCACTGACTATCAAATGGAAATGGCTAGGGTTCCATCTGCCTTACGGTCCCCGACTTTCCCATTGCCGCTCTTTTGAAATATGCACCCAGCTACCCTGTCGGTCGTCGTACATGCATTAAATGTAGGTCGTAAATGCATATTTTCCTATAAATATATGGGTCAACCGTCATTTTTACCCTGTCAGTTTAGAATTTTTTAGAGCAAAGAAGCCATCGCCTCCTTCGTGCCCGCATGACCTCCAAGAATATCTAAAGCTTGACTCTCATTGATTTCATCGTGCCTCCCAGGTACGTTCGCTACCGCCAGCATGAAAAGCATCTTTTGAGTTAAGTTTACTAAGCATCATTGAAATCTTAAGGAAAACTCCCAAAATCCTCCGTGATGCTCATTTAGTCATCGATTATCGTGCAAAACCATCTCAAATTTCCTTTGAAATTCATTCAAACTCTATTGTTTTAAGTCTTGTGGAACTCGACCCCGTCGTTGTTGTTCTTCACAGAGCCATCGAGCCCTTGTGGCCCGCATCTTTTTTGCCAACACTGGAAGCAATATAAACTTTAAATGAAAACCTAAGTCGTCGTGCTTTGACAGGTCCGCCCTTGCAAACTTCTACATGCAGGCGAATGCTATCCTTTCGCCACCTTGGCAAAACCCTAAAAGACATTGAGCCCTTAAACGAAACCTAAAATCTTCAAACTGTTGTGGGTCTACCAATGCGGGCCACCATATGCATGTTGGGAAAAAAAATAGGCAATTGAGAGGGGGGGTTGAATAAGATGTTACCAAAATCAAACTTATTCAACATTAATCAACCTTTAATCTCATATCTGATAATTAACAGTGCAAGCATAAATCAATAACACATCAGAGACACGTGAACACCAATATTTTATACGTGGAAACCTTGTTAGGGGAAAAACCACGATGGATGTTAGTCCACAAGATTATACCCTGGTAAAAGTATAATGAAGAGTAAATAGGGAATGCACATGCATTCAGGCACACTGCCTAGAGCTCATTGCTCACAGGAAGGCTCACTGCCTTACATACAATAATCAGATTAAATTCATCTGGAGAACATGAATTGAGAAATTAGCTTCTTCACAAGCCTGATTATATTTCCAGTTAGGCACAAACACACTTCACTCAACCTTCTTCACATTCTTCTCTTCTTTTGAATGATATGCTCCTTTTTTGCACAAGTATTTTTCATACATACTGAGCATACATCCTAAATGAGGAAAACAATCACTCTTATATATCCTCTACACGGATTTACATCAACTGCACTGTTGGCCTCAATACATAGATAAATCTTAATGTACACCAACACAAGTCAGTCACAGTATAGTGGGCCCAAATAAACACCTTCGAACATGCCAAGCAATAAAATATTAATCCATAGGGATCCACAACATGCTATCTTCATCATGTCGTCCAAGAACATGAAAAAATCGATCACACAAGGGAAAATATTCAATTACGAGCACTCTGATCAATGTAGAAATACATGAGGGATAGACCACGATCTAGAATCATCCATGAATGTCATAGGAACATGCGCAACAACTGATGTTGCCATAACTTCAATCTCATCTTCCAAAAACACTTTCTATAGTAACTGAATAACTGTAGGAACACAGATCTTGAAAACTTCCTTGATTCTTGATGTATACCACTAAAAATTTTGGACAACATACTAGATAGGCTCAGAAACAAAACCTTTAATTCACACCATCTTATTATCAACATACAACACTTTTCAACATTCTAACCTTCTCACCTTCATAGGCTGCCTGCAATATGTTTATTACAATTTTCTCAATATCTTCGACATATATAGTGATAAGCAGCACTAATGCTAATAGTGTTGATATTAATGACAACCACAACATCCAACAATCTCCCCTTTTGGCATTGATGGCAACATATGATGTGAAAAATAATACCATCAACACAACTAGCTCTTCTCTAACAATCTCCCCCTTAGATTGTGTACTCATTTTATGTTTTCCTCTCCCATTTTTTTTTTTTCACATTGCTTCTCTCCCCCTTTGACATCAATGGAAAATGTATTCATGCTCTGATTCTCATATTTAGCACATCTAACTACTCCCCCTGAGTAGCAACCACCATAACATCAATCTGGAATAAGATATGGCTATGAATTCATGAAATGATGCAAAGACCTGCATCACTTAGTTTTGATCGAGAGGGGAAATCACCCCTAACTTGCCTCTGAGGAACTCAAAAGTATGCTTAGGCAATGGCTTAGTAAAGATATGTACAATTTTCTCCTTTGTAGGTATATACTCCAGTCTAACTTCTTTGTCACTTATTTTATCTCTCAAGAAGTGGTATTTGATGGATATAAGCTTTGTCTTTGAATGCAGCAATGGGTTCTCAAAAAAAATTATGGCACTTGAATTATCATAGAATATAGCAATAGGTTCTTCATACCCAATTCTGACATCTCTCAGCATCTACTTCATCCACAATACTTGAGTACAGCTATTTGCAGCAGCAATATATTCTACCTCAATAGTAGATAGTGAAACAAAAAATTTCTTTTTGCTTAGCCAAGATACCAAATTCTTCCCTAAGAAGAATGCACCACCACTAGTAATTTTTTTTTCATTGAAATAACCTGCCCAATCAACATCTGTAAAGGCATTCAGATTAAGATCATCATCCATAGGATACCAAAGACCAAGATCAACTATCCCTTTTAGGTATCTGAAGATTCTTTTCATAGTAGTCACATGAGACTCTTTACGATCAGCTTGATATCAAGCAACCATGCATACAACATTCATTATATCTGGCCTTGTCTGAGTCAAGTAGAGTAATCCACCAATCATTGACATGTATCTTGTTTGATTTTCTTTGGGAGAATCATCATTTTGTGTAAGCTTGCATCCGGTTGCCATAGGTGTACCAATTGGCTTTGATTCTTCCATACCAAACTTTTTCAGTAACTCTTTCACATACTTAGACTGAGATATAAAAATTCCATCATCTAACTAATTAATTTGTAGTCCTAAAAAGAATATCAGCTCTCCTATCATTGACATTTCAAACTCACTTTTCATTTCATCAGCAAACTTCATACACAAATCATCATCACCTTCAAAAATAATGTCATCAACAAAGACTTCAATGATCAATTCTTTATTCTGATCCAACTTGAAATATAGATTGCTATCAGCAGTACCTTTATTGAATCCAAGCTTCAACAAGTATTTATCCAATCTAGCATACCAAGCTCCAAGAGTTTTCTTAAGTCCATATAGAGCTTTCTTCAATCGGCATACCATGTTTTCTTTGTCAATCAATTGAAATCCATCTAATTTCTCAACATACACTTCTTATAGCTCACCATTTAGGAATGTTGACTTTACATCCATCTGATAAACTTTGTAATTCTTGAAAGCAGCATAAGTAAGAAATAATCTTACAGCTTCAATTCTAGCAACAGGGGAAAAAATTTCTTCAAAATCAATACCTTCCATCTGTGAGTACCCTTTGTAAACAAGTCTTGCTTTGTTTTTGACCACCTCACCTTGTTCATTTGGCTTATTTTGAAACAACCATTTGGTTCCAATCACATTTTTGTTCTGAGGTCTAGGAACAAGATCCCATGTCTCATTTTTCTCTATCTGCATTAGTTCTTCTTTCATGGCTTCCATCCAATATTCATTTGTACATGCTTCATTGATATTGCTAGGCTAAGTTTTGGAAATTAGACAATACTCTTCCAGAATTCTTCTTCTAGTTTCCACACCTTTTCTCTTATCTCCTCTGATCTGACTATCAAAATGATTTTGCCTTACATACCTAGGAGTTTTAGGATTTTCTCAGACTTCTTATTCTTGTGTTCTTTCTTCTACACTTCTGCTAGTTTCTACCTCTTGATTCCCCTGGTTTATCAAAACAATTTGAAGTTGATTATGTGTCTGAACATTGTTTCCATTGTTAGCATTATCATGTTGATCATCTGAATCATAGCCCCTACATCTAGATGGTCTATCAATATCTTCATCAACTTTAACATTTGCACTTTCAACCATTTTCTTCAATATTTTATTAAAGCACCTGTAGGCTTTGCTCTTAGTAGAATAACCTAGAAAGATTCCTTCATCACTTCTAGCATCAAATTTTCCTATATCATCATCTCTCTTAATGTAGCATTTGCTTCCAAAAAATTTGAAATACTTGACAGTAGATTTATTTTAAACCATAGCTCAAAAGGAGTTTTACTAGAATTATTGTTGACATTTACCCAGTTGATAGTGTACACAATAGTACTTATAGCTTCTCTCCAGTAGAAATGAGGAACATTTTCTTCCAGCATCATGGTTCTAGCAGTGTCTAGAACATTTATTTTCTTCCTTTCAACAACTCCATTTTTTTGAGGGGTCCGGGGAGTAGATAGTTGTCTTTGGATTCCATGTTCTTCATAGAAAGAATTGAATTCCTGGGAAGTGAATTTTCCACCTCCATCTGACCTTAGGAATTTGATCTTATGACCTGTCTCATTTTCTACCATAGCTTTGAAGCTTTTGAACTTTTCAAATGCTTCATGTTTTTCTCTTAAGAAAGAAACCCATATCATTCTAGAGTAATCATCAATAATCAACATAAAGTACCTTTCACCTTGAAGACTTTTGACTCTGGAGGGACCACATAAGTCAGTATGTATCAAATTCAATATTCCATTAGAGTTATACTGCTTGCTCCAGAAAGAATTTATAGTCTTTTTTCCCATCTGGCATTGCTTACACATAGTGTTAGTAGGCTTAACTATTTTAGGAAAATCTCTGACTGCTTGAGAAGAAATTTTTTTCACAATGTTATCAAAGTTCACATAACACAACCTCCTATGCCATAACCAACTTACATCAACTTGAGCAATCAAACAACTTTCACTGGCAGCACTTAAGTGAAAAATTACCTCTTGTCTTTGTTCCTAAAGCAATCACATTTCCAGAACTTCCCCTTATTTTGCACCTACCATTCTTGAATTGAAGATTGTAACTCTTGTCTACCATTTGTCTAACACTCAACAAGTTATTCTTTAAACCTTATACATAAAGAACATCATTAGTATTGTGTTTACCACCAAAATAAATAGTGCCTCTGCCATGAATCACACTAGAAGTATTGTCTCCAAATATTACTACACCACCATCATAGTTTTCCAAGCTGACAAATTTTCTTTTATCACTAGTCATATGATGTGAACATCCACTGTCAATTACCCACTCATCCTTTTCTTCAATTTTTTCTACAAGAGCTTTCTCAACATTCACATTACTAGTAGATTCAGTGGATACCTAGCCATTTTCTTTGATAAAAATGAATACCCATTCATCTACATTTCCAGTATCTTTATCAGATTCATCATCAGTAACACCTTCTTCAACATAATAGAATTTCCTTTGAAATCTAGTCTTCTCAGGTTTGTATTTGGACACACTTTCAGGACACCTTGATGCAAAATGACCTATTTTATTGCAAGAAAAACATTTTATAGGAAACTTTCCTTTGTACTTACCATGACCTCTGGATTCTCTTTTCATAATCAATGCTTCTAGTTATTCTAGTTCTCTTTCTTCATCTTCAATCTGTTTCATCTCATCTTCATACTTGAATTTATTTTTGGAACTCTCTCTTGGATCATATCTTCACTTGTTTTTCCCGGATATAGTAGCTTTGAATGTAGACTTTGTCTTAGGAGTAGACTCACCAAATTCATTTAACTCAAAGGCCGTAATTTTTCCAATTGGCATGTCTCTTGTCACATTTTTCACTATCATGAGTTCATCAATAGCATGAGCTTTTGTTTTGTACGAAGGAGGCATAGATCTAAGTATCTTAGCCACAATTTCTTCTTCATCCAAGATTCCATCGACACATCTGATGCTCATCACCAGTTCATTTACCTTTTGAGAGAAAGAAAGGATGTTCGCATCTTCACTCATCTTCATGTCTTCCCATTTTCCTTTTAGACTCTGTAGCTTAGCAATTTTCACTAGTGGATCTCCTTCATACAAGTTTTCCAGCTTTTTCCAAATCTCATGTGCAGTCTTCAAACCTAACACATATGACATCTCAGAATCTGTCAAAGCACTCAGCAATGCTTCAATATTCCTAGTATTTGTTTCGGCTTCTTTGAATTCATCAATAGTAGATGGGCCATTCTGAGGAATAGTATATGCATTCTTTGTAATCTTCCAGAAAGGCCCAGCAATGCACTTCAAATGACATTCCGTTCTGACTTTCCACATAGAGTAGTTTGTTCCATCGAATCTAGGACTCTCCTTCTTGTATGATGCCATCTCAGATCACCTAAAGCTGTTAAGATTTTCCTTAAGAGGAACCTACTCTGATACCAATTGTTGGCAAAACAAGAATAGACAACTGAGAGAGGGCGGGGTGAATCAATTGTTACCAAAATCAAACTTATTCAACATTAATCAACCTTTAATCTCAAATTTGATAATTAACAATGCAAACATAAATCAATAACACATCAGAAACACATGAACACCAAGATTTTATACGTGGAAACCCTATTAGGGGAAAAACCACGGTGGATGTTAGTCCATAAGATTATACCCTGTTAAAATTATAATGAAGAGTAAATAGGCAATGCACATGCATTTAGGCACACTACCTAGAGCTCATTGCTCAGAGGAAGGCTCACTTCCTTACATACAATAATCAGATTAAATCCATCTGATGAACATTAACTGAGAAATTAGCTTCTTCACAAGCTTGATTACAGTTCCAGATAGGCACAAACACACTTCCCTCAACCTTCTTCACACTCTACTCTACTCTTGAATGATCTGCTCTTTTTTGCACAAGTATTTCGAATACATACTGAGCATACCTCCTAAATGTGGAAAACAATCACTCTTATATATCTGCTACATGGATTTACATCAACTACACTGTCGGCCTCAAATAAAGAATAAATTACAACTGTCGGCCTCAATACATAGATAAATCTTAATGCGCACCAACACAAGTCAGTCACAACATAGTGAGGACCCAAATAGATGCCTTTGAACATGCCAATCAATAAAATATTAATCCATAGGGATCTGCAACACATTATCTTCATCATGTCAGCCAAGAACATGAAAAACTTGATCACACAAGGAAAAATATTCAATTACGAGCACTTTGATCAATGCGGACGTATAGTAGGGATAGAGCACAATCTAGAATCATCCATGAACATCACAGGAACATGCACAACAACTGATGTTTCCATAACTTCATTCTCTTCTTCAAGAAACACTTTCTACAGTAACTAAATAACTTTAGGAACATAGATCATAATAACTTCCTCGATTCTTGATGTGTGCCACTCAAACTTCCAGACAACATACTAGATAGGCTCAGTAACAAACCCTTTAATGTGCACCATCTGATTATCAGCATACAACACTTTTCAACATTCTAACCTTCTCACCTTCATAGGCTACCTACAATATGTTTATTATAATTTTCTCAATATCTTCAACATATACAGCCTTAAGCAGCACCAATGCTAATAGTGTTGACATCAATGACAACCAAATATCGAAAATACAACCACAATATCCAACAATGTAGGTGGCCCCATTCCACAGCCATTTCTGAATGGCTAACCTCGATCGGCATCCTGCATCAAAAGTTCCACCTTAGATGTCTCCTTCAGATGCTAAAATGATCTAAGTCTTCCCACGGGCCATTTCCTGAGGTTTCTCCTTAATCTCTGTCATTGTTTCAAATGTCCTCATTAGCATCGAGTTGCTTTCTCCTTCCCACATTGCAGACTCCACGGTTCTCCTTGTTGTTTGATTTTAAGCATGAAAACACTAAGTCTAAACTTTGTCGTGTAGATTAAGTCTTTTAGGGGTCCGTTTGTGGACCGCCCCATCATCATCACCATTTGAAATAGCCAATGACCCACATCGGTCCACTTTGCAGACTCAGACCACTCCATTTCCCTACAAGTCTTTAGCTGTAAAACAATTAAGTTCAAATGCATTAAGGATCTCTCCTTGCGGTTCATCACTTGCAGCCCACCATCATATGGTTGTCATTCACCAGCGTCCGCACCTTACCTTCCTCCCACATGGCAGAGCCCGAGCTCCCCTCCGTCTTCCAAGTTCCTTTAAGTGATATGGCTAATGCCAAGGTCTCCTGCGGGCCCACCAATGTGGACAACCTCCTGCGGGATGCCGCACCACCAATGTCATCCCCAAATAGCCATCTCCCGATGAATTTTTCCAGTCTCTGCCCATATAAACTAAAATGATCAAACCTAAAGGAGTTGGCCTAGACCATCCAAGTCACCTATGATTCTCGCTTTGCGGGGTTCTCCATGCAGGTTTCCACCTCTTGACTATTGTTTCTCAACGGCTGACCTCCAAACGTCCATGAGGCATCTAGCTTCCGCATGCCCTAAACCTACATAAGAAAAATGACCAATTAGATGATTCAAGGTATTTCATGGTTGATTCCCCAACATGCCAAATGCCTCCCTGAAGATTTTTACCGCCAAGTCTCTAATGCGGACTTTTGAGTGTGGACAGGTTATCTGCGGGTCATCATGCCCCCAAAGTCATTCTGCTTTTCGTTGCTCCTAATGGTTACCAGCCCAGGTAAACCCACCTCCTTGGGCTCGCATTCCTATAATTGATCCAAGGAAGCCTCAAATTATGAATGATTTTAAATTTTAATGTATTCTATGATCTTTTGAAGATGAATTGTTGAATCTAACCCCTATTTTGCAAGATTTAGCTAACGCTTCCCCAATTTTATGAATGTGCTTATTGCATCCTTTTGTGTAGGATCTATGGAATATATTGTGGGACCATTAGAGAAGTCTATCAAAAAGGAAAAAGGAAAGAATCCTACAAAATTACTGAGGGGGAGAGAGGAAAAAGATCAAATGAGGTATCAGTTCCATGGTGTGGAGTGCACCTCCAAACTTTCTTCTGATTGGCACACCATGTTAGACACAAACCTCGAGCACGTAGATATTGATGAGTTCAGACAAAGGGTGACGGTTAACCCAATAACTAAGATTGCACTAAAAATTATAAACAGTGGCCTCACCAAGGTGTCTGACTTCCCTCCTGCACTCATTGCTCCAGAGCTAGTGATGGCATGCAGGGAATGTTATCATAGTAGCGGGAATATCATCGATCATGATGGCAAAATGTTAGCAGATTTGTTCTATAGGTCTATAGGCTAGACCTTCCATATCCCTACATTTGAAAAGATGGAGGAAACAGAGAAGGGATATGTTGAAAATATGTGGAAGGTAGACCCCCTAGGATGCAAGAATTTGATCAACCAACATTGGTTGAAGGATAAGAGGGGCAATGCTACTAAAGTGCCACATGAGTTATACAAAATTTATTTCCACGAGGAGTACCACAACTTGGTTACTTTTCTTAGTAGGTTGATCAGCCTCCCTATTGTTGCCTTCTTTTAGGAGTGGGTGTTCTACTTCATCAAAGAGATCATCTGTGGTAAGATAAGGTTCCACTAGGAAAAGATCATAAACAATAACACTCATAGCTAGCTGATGGCTATAAAGAAGACATCCCAATTTTACATGACCTCCTACCTGGTATATATGCTAGTTGAGCCGTTACCATGCAAGGGCCTCTTTGTTGCACAAAGCTTGGATCCAAGGAGATAACTTAAGGTATACAATAGATATCCCCAGCTACAATACAAGAATTTCAAGAAAGACTATCAGAGGATGAATGATGCCTTCATTGGGCATATTAGAAGACTTCATGGGGGAGACTTCAAGAGAAGAGTCTCACACATCTCTGAAGTATTCATTCAAAGGTTCAAATATCTATTCATACAGTTCCCAAAGTTTACATATATCAGAGTAGAAGGTTTCTCGGAGAGGCCTTACAAGCTGTCATGATACCCTAATGATTGGATGATCCTATTAGAGGTCTCTCGGCAATTAAAGAATGCTCACACCTTATTGAGCAATAAAAACAAAGAGGGGATCCCCTATCCCCTAACTTTCAAAAAGGGAATGTATTCATGTCATGTCGCCCAATGCGTCGAGTATTCAAAGAAACAGATAGTGGAGTACAATTTGGACCTCCACACAAATCAGCCAAGAATTGACCCATATGGGAAATTGAAGAAGAAGGTTGGAAATTAATATTCCTATCGGCCGTATATTGAAGACTTTTGGGCCAATTTCCAGGATGATAAAGAGGTATGTGTTGGTATGTGGCAATTGATCATTCTATACTGTACACTCTTCATGTATCCTCACGAAATTACTGAAAAAGGGAAAAATCACAAAAAGGGAAAAAACCCCGATTTTGTATAACCCTAATTTATAAAGGGTTTAGGATAGAGTTACAGTATCATAAGAAACAGGCGATTATTCGCGATATTGTAATAGGGTTTTGCACTAGTTAATAATATCATTGGATGGCTGCGGTTTGGTGGATGTAGCCCACATTGGGTGAACCACGTTAAATTCTCTGTGTTATTTTTTTGTGTGTTTTACTTTTGGTTTATTTGATAAAATCTGCATTTAGCTTTTAGATATCTACCATTGAAAACCTAACAAGTGGTATCAGAGCGGGTTGTTTTCGATTATCGTTTGCAGGAAAGTCTCACGGTTGAGTGGGAGTCTCATAGTTAAGTGGGAGCAATGGCAGACGAGGGTAAGATGAAGGTTGATAAGTTCAATGGGAAGAACTATCAATTATGGAAGATGCAGATGGAGGACTATCTCTATCAGAAGGATTTATGATGGCCATTGGAAGGGAAAACCAAGAAACCCACAACAATGACAGATGAGGACTGGGATATTTTGGACAGAAAGGCACTTGGCAGTATTCGCTTATGCCTGGCACAATCGGTGGTGTTCAATATTACAACAGCAAAGACAACTCTAGAGTTGATGGAAACCCTAGCAAAGTTATATGAAAAGCCTTCCGCTTCGAATAAGGTATTTCTTATGAAGCATTTATTTAATATGAAAATGGTAGAAGGTGGATCAGTTATTGATCATTTGAATGAATTTAATACGGTTACCAGTCAATTAACTTTTGTAAAAGTTAACTTTGATGAAGAAGTTAGGGCTCTTTTGATTTTGTGTTCTTTGCCTGAAAGCTGGAATAGCTTGGTAATGGCGATTAGCAATTCTGTTTCTGGTTCAAATACATTGAAATTTGATGATGTTGTTGGTGTTATTTTGAGCGAGGAAATTCGTAGGAAAAGCTTAGGTGGAACATCCAAATCAGGCAGTGTTTTGAATGCAAAAAGCAGGGGCAGAACAAATGAGAGACGAAACAATTTTGGGAGTCGTGGGAAGTCACGAGGAAAATCAAGGGACAGAAGGTCCCAATCTAGAGACAAGAGGGATTGCTGGTACTGTGGTAAGCCAGGGCATGTAAAGAAAGATTGTTGGTCTCAAAAAAATAAAGAAGGAGACAAACAGGAAGGAAATAAAGAGGCAAATGTGGTAAGTAATAAATCTGATGAGGATGCTTTGATTCTTTCTCTTGATAATGCTGATGATTCTTGGGTGTTAGATTCAGGGGCTTCATTTCATGCTACGCCCCATAGAAATTATTTTCTTGATTATGTCCAAGGGGATTTTGGGCTAGTTTATTTGGGAGATAATGAACCCTGTCAGATTGTTGGAAAGGGAAGAATCAAGATCAAGTTGCAGAATGGGAATCATTGGCTACTACATGAGGTAAGGCACGTTCCAAAGCTAAAAAGAAATTTAATTTCTGCAGGGCAACTAGATGATGAAGGTTGTGTTGTTACATTTAGTGATAAAAATTGGAAGGTTACAAAAGGTGCCTTAGTAGTAGCAAAAGGTGTGAAAGTAGGCACCTTATATCTTTGTACAGGTCATACTGTTCCTTCTACTTTAGCTATTGCAGATAAAAATCAATGTTCAGGAATAGTTGCTGCAGTTCAGCAGGAAGAAAATCAGATAGTTGCTGCGAATTCTGAATCAGCACTATGGCATAACAGACTTGGGCATATGAGTGCAAAAGGTATGAAAGTACTTCATTCAAAGAATGTTTTACCAGGTCTAAAATGTGTTAATATGGATTTATGTGAAAGTTGTGTTTATGGAAAACAAAAGAGAGTTAGTTTTCTCAAGGATGGGAAACAAAAGAAAGATGAGAAATTGGAGCTTGTGCATATGGATGTATGGGGACCAGCTCAGGTATCTTCTCTCGGTGGCTCTCATTATTATGTCACATTCATTGATGATGCAACTAGGAAGGTATGGATTTATTTCATTAGGCAGAAATCTGATGTATTTGAAACTTTTAAAAAATGGAGAAGCTTGGTTGAGAATGAGACAGGTAAAAAGTTGAAATGTCTCAGATCTGATAATGGTGGTGAGTATTGCAGCAAAGAGTTTGAAGATATATTGTTCCTCTAATGGTATTCGTAGGCAGGGAGTAAACACTGTTGTTTTTTAATTAAATAGGTCCATCTAATCCTTTGGGTTGTGGTATTCCAGAGGAAGCATGGAAAGGTAAGAAGGTGAGTTATTCTTTTCTGAAAACCTTCGGTTGTGAAGCATTTGCACATGTAGATTCTGAAAATAGAACCAAGCTTGATGCAAAATCAAAGAAATGTATATTTGTTGGATATGGCATAGATGAATTTGGTTATAGACTTTGGGATTTTGAAAATAAGAAAATTGTGAGAAGCAGGGATGTCATATTCAATGAGAAAATGTTGTACAAAGATCTATTGCAGCAGCATGAGAAGAAAGAACAGGATTATGCAGTGTTGGATGATATTACAAACACCAATGTTCCAGTGGTTCCTCATGCTCCGCAACAACAACAACAAGAAATACCACAAACTCCAGTGAATGTTAGGCGATCTTCAAGGTTAAGTAGACCTCCAGAAAGATTTTCTCCCTCTTTGTACTCTATTCTATTAACTGATGCTGGTGAACCAGAATGTTATCATGAAGCTATGCAGGTGGATACCAAGGTTCAGTGGGAGCATGGAATGGAAGAAGAAATGGACTCCTTGCTGAAAAATTAGACTTGGGAATTATGCAAGTTGCCTGCAGGTAAAAAGGCTTTAGCAAACAAATGGGTTTATAGGATGAAAGAGTAGGATGGAGGTAAGAAAAGATTTAAATCCAGATTAGTTGTAAAGGGATTTGCACAGAAACAAGGTATTGATTTTGATGAAATATTTTCTCCAGTTGTTAAAATGACCTCTATTCGTACTGTGTTAAGTATTGTGGCTGTTGAAGATTTGCATTTAGAACAGCTTGATGTTAAAACTGCCTTTCTCCATGGTGATTTGGAAGAGGAAATTTATATGGAACAACCACAAGGATTTGAGGTCAAAGGTAAGGAGAAACTAGTGTGCAGATTGAAGAAAAGCTTATATGGCTTGAAGCAAGCACCTCGACAATGGTATCTTAAATTTGATAGTTTTATGGTTGAGCAAGGTTACAACAGGTGTAATTCAGACCATTGTGTTTATTTTAAGATGCTAGGTGAAGATAGCTACATTATTTTATGTTTATATGTTGATGATATGCTTGTAGCGGGGTCTAACATGGATCACATAAAGGAGTTAAAACAACAGTTAGCAAATTCATTTGCTATGAAGGATTTGGGGGCAGCAAAACAAATCCTTGGTATGAAGATTACAAGAGATAGGAAAAACAGGAAATTGTTTTTATCTCAGGTTGATTATGTTAAAAAGGTGTTGCAGAGATTTCATATGGAGAATGCAAAAGCTGTCAGCACACCTTTGCCCAGTCATGTAAAATTGACTAAGGATATGTGTCCAAAGACACAAGAGGAGGAAGAAAAAATGTCCAAGGTACCATATGCTTCAGCTGTAGGTAGTTTAATGTATGCCATGGTATGCACGAGACCAGATATTGCATATGTTGTAGGAGTTGTTAGCCGGTATATGAGTAATCCAGGAATTGAGCATTGGAATGCAGTGAAATGGATTCTCAGGTATTTGAGAGGTACACCGGATAAACATTTATGTTTTGAGGGCTCTAATACAGATTTAAAAGGCTATGTTGACTCAGATTTGGCAGGGGATATTGATACTAGACGGTTTACCACAGGTTATGTATTTACCATTGGTGGGACAGCAATAAGTTGGATATCTCGATTGCAAAAGGTGGTTGCTTTATCCAACACAGAGGCAGAGTATGTGGCTGCAACAGAGGCAACAAAGGAAATGATATGGATGCAATTTTTCATGGAAGAGTTGGGAAAACAACAGGCTGAAAATTACTTGTTCACAGACAGCCAGAGTGCTATACATCTTGCAAAGAATTCTGTCTTGCACTCTAAAACCAAACACATACAGTTGAGGTATCATTTCATTCGGTCAGTGTTGGAGGATGGATAGGTAAAGTTGGAAAAGATACATACAGATGTAAATCCAATGGATATGTTTACTAAGGTAGTGATAAGGGAGAAGCTGAGCTCCTCTTCAGCTTCGATTGGCCTTCAAGGTTGAATTAAAGTATAAGAAAGTTGTAGGGTCCAAGGTGCTTATTTCCAGTGGGAGCTGTAAGTGCAGCGGTGTTGTCCAGGTTTAGTCTCCAAGTGGGAAATTGTTTAGGTGTGGAGCCTGATCAGTCTCCAAGTGGGAGATTGTTGGTATGTGGCGACTGATCATTCTATACTATACACTCTTCATGTATCCTCGCGAAATTACTGAAAAAGGGAAAAATCACAAAAAGGGAAAAAACCCCGATTTTGTATAGCCCTAATTTATAAAGGGTTTAGGATAGAGTTACAGTATCATAAGAAACAGGTGATTATTCGCGATATTGTAATAGGGTTTTGCACTAGTTAATAATATCATTGGATGGCTGCGGTTTGGTGGATGTAGCCCACATTGGGTGAACCACGTTAAATTCTCTGTGTTATTTTTCTGTGTGTTTTACTTCTGGTTTATTTGATAAAATCTGCATTTAGCTTTTAGATATCTACCATTGAAAACCTAACACTATGGATGAGACGCTACATGTGAATGATGACCCAGTTTGTGAAATCAATAAACTTGTTCCCCGTGCCCGACCAAGTTGTGGAAGAATATGAAATAGATATTGATGAGAGGTTCAATGTTGTGGCAATTTTTTTTCCTACCATTAATAGATTGGAATGAAAAAGAGGTCAACGACCTCGACACCATAATACAGCTAGTTGTAGACAGGACCAAGCAATGGGTTGATGCCCAAGTTGCTCAACTTAAAGTACATGGTGCAGCACTAACATATGGTGAGCTCAAGGATGAGCACGGGAGTGAAACTGACAATGGAGCAGCTACTACCTCCACCAAAGAAGCACCCAAGTCCCCTCCAATAACAAGATCAAGGAAAAGGAAGGATTTGCTCGAGCACCATCCTAAACACAAGGTATACACACGAAAGGCCATAGAGGGTGAACTCTCAAAGAAAGCAAAGAAAATGGGGGGATTCACAACTAAAATGCCTACAATTGAGGAGGACCCTCAACATGAGGGAGAAGAAGAAATTGAATGGCCAAGATCACCACCAGCCACCTCCACTCCTACCATTGTTGTTGTTGTTGCCACTCCGCCACCTCCCGCCTCATAGGCGTTGCCTGTTTCATCTCCACCAGTCTAGACATCTCGGTCCACCTCTCTTCCACCCCACCAATGGCTCCAATGGTGGTACTTGACTCTTCCTCGGCCATAAATTCCCCACCATCATCATCCTCATCACCTCCTGCACTCCCCATTCTTTCTACCCCAATGCCTACAGCCACTGCTACTATGCCTCTCCTCACCCTACTAGAGGCCTTTGCAAAATATATGTATGGTGTACCTTCTAAGATCTCGGTGGTAATTATGAATCCTATTGTTCAAGCCCTAATGGTCCAGATTGCCACTGGTTTTCCTATACCTCTGCCACCTAAAGAGCCAGCAAAGATGGAGGTAGCCATGCGGATATTTGAATAAATGGGAAAATGCTAAAGGGAGGCTAGAAAAAGAATAATTGAAGAACTTGAAGACCCTTACTTTGAACACCCAAAGGGTAGGTTAACTAAAAAAATGGATAAGGTGGTGATCAATGAGGAAAGGTCATAGTCTTGAGAGGAGGATGTTGAGGCCCTCAAATCAAAATACATAATAGAAACCTCAGATCAGGAACTGGAAGAGGATTTGTCTCAGAAGCTCAAAGATATAGGAGAATAGGTTGAAACTGAGGACCATCTGTTCGGAGAAAAGGAAGATACTAAAATAAATGTGGAGATACTTGAAGAGCCTCCACTAATTGACCAAGATAAGGGCCCCATCCAAGAAGAAGAAGTTCCTTTAGAAAAGGAAGGAGGAGAGAAGGAAGCAAAAAAAAAAGAAGAGTTAGAGGATGCACCAAAGAAAATCCTTGAGCCTAAACACCATGAACTAGAGCAAGAAGAAGAGGAAAGGCCTCAAGAAGATGTTACTAAAGAGAACGTAGCATCCATTGAGATGGAAAAGTAAAACACTATATAGATTGAGGATTCAGATAAGGAATAGAAAATAGATCAAGAGGCCCCAGGCCATGAAGAGAAACAACCTCAACAGGAGGAGGAAGGCAATCATGAATCATCCAAATGAGAAGCCCAGGTTCCCAACTGGCTCAAGAAGAAACTACAAAAGAAGGCCCTTGTGGTCATTTATCCAAAGGCCATACTCAAGGCAATGTTATCCAGACCACAAAAAAAGACAAAGAAGGAGAAGAAGCCAAGAGTCCGCTCCCATATCATAGTTGATGGCTCAAGATCAAGAACAGCACAAATTTCCACCATAGTGATAGACAAGGAGGCTGGTGTTAGTTACAACATCTCCACTATCAGCTTAGTCCCAGCCACTAGGAAACAAAAGATTGATGAGCTCCAAGGGTCGGTGGTGACAATCATACAACAAATGAACAAGGACCAATCTTCCAAAGAAGAGCTAAAGGCACAAGTGGCGGATCTCACCACCTATATACAACAATGGACATACTTGGAAGAAAAGGCTCCAACTACATCATCTGCACCCTCCCTTCTATCCCAAGAAGAGCTCACCCAAATGGAGAAAATGAAGACTTGGACCAAGGCCACATCAGATTGGTTCCAACGGGTGGTATACAGTGGCGGCATGGACATCCGTCATGCTTCTCAAATGTTTAATAAATTCTAAGATCTACAAAAGTAGTTGGAGGCTACTCAAAAAACATGTCACAGGTTCATTGAGCTCTATAAAATACCTATCCTAAGCTTGAGGCCATTCTAAAGATACCTAAAAAGATATGGGAAAAGGACTTGGAGCTCATCAAGGATGATTGCTTGCTAGTGGAATTATGGAAAATGGCCCTATATCATCGAAAGGAAGTTCTTGAAAGGGTGTTGCATGAGGTTGAATTAGACCTTGAGTGGGTTGTAGAGCATAGGATAGATAGTGAAGAATATCTTAAGATGATGACGGACTATGGCATGTCTTCCCTAGAGCTAGATCCAAAGAAAATCAAGTCATACTTCCACAAGAAAATGGAGCAAGGGGCAGCATATGTGCTTACATTAGATTTCATGGAATTTTCCGCAAGAGCATTCACACAATTCGAACAGGTAATCAAGGCTACGCCCAAATGCACCAAGCATTGGGAGCGAATCATTGAGAGATTCAAGCATTTTTCCTTTCAGATCCTTCAATCCAACATCATGGACTGGGATAAGCTCTGAGCTCTAATTGGAAAATTTGTGGAGTATGCCACTCTTCAGAAAGATGTAGGGAAACCACTGATAGATGAGTTTTTAATAGTTTAGTTGAAAAAGAGGGCGGCCACTATAGGACACAACTGCTATAGTGTCAGGGTCACTACAAGACAAAATAAGAATGAGACAAAAGGATATATTTTATATTAGTATATATTTGGGGGAAGGTGAAACCCTAATGTAAAATGAATCTTGGCCACACAATGAAATTAAATCTTGGCCACTCATTTTACTTTTTGAAAGTTATAAATAGGTGCCTCCTCTCATTTTCAAGGAGAGATTTGAGTTGTATAAAGACATGTTGTCGAAATTTCAATAGAATTTCATTATTTTGGTGAATTCATGTGTTTCTCACATGTTGCATGATTCATCTTCTCAAAATTAATATATTTAGTTTGAATTTACTCTGTTATTCTAGGTGTTTCAAGTTACTTTTAGCATTTTAGTTCATGTTGCACATTGATAATGAAGAATGTTATGGTGTTGATTCCTTTCTTGTTCATTATTTTTTCTTTTTGTTGATCATGAACAATAGTGTAAAGCTAATTTGAACATTAAATTATTTTTGCACTTAAAATTCATCTATTGTTCATGCTTCATGGTGAATGGATAGCTGAAAATCTACAAACCTTAGAAGATAGCACTAGTTTCATGAGACAGTATGTCATTTCGGTTAAGTGGAACTTAGTTTTGGGAAGATTATCCATTGTATCACCCTCCATTATCACTATTCATCATTAGTTGTAGGTCTAGGAACTCTTCTATCCCCTTTCCCTTTTGAATTTTCTTTGAAATTGAAGCTAAAGAAAGGTTCCAACATCATTATAAAGCCAAATCTAATGTTAAACATGGAGTTTTAGACTATTGTTTTGAACCTACAACAATTGTAACTCATTTCTAGAATTACATGAAACTCCATCTAAAGATCCAATTCCTTCCTAGCTTAGTGAACCATAAATGCCCTTTGTGATTACCAGCAAATCACATCAATCAACTGAGTTGTTTTTGCAAGTCATGACCTGATTCTTGAGACACATTGGGATAATTTTTTGCAACTTTTTTGTAGGAATTTTTCTTTCAAGAGAGGTGGCATACTTGTGTGTTGCTTGTGTTGAGAAGGTGCAAAAACACCCATCAACAACTACCCATTAAATTCTTTATTCTATGGACCCTAGTAAAAATGCAGGGATTGCTTTGAAACTAGACATCTCTAAAGCCTATGAAAAACTCTATTGCCCGTGCTTGTTTGTTGTTGTCAAGAAATTTGGGATCAATGGTAGGTTCCTAAAACTGATCACTACTTGTGTTACTACTTTGAAGTGTTCGATCTTGGTGAATGGGGTGGACCTCAAGGTTTCTTCTCTTGTGGTCAGGGTCTTAGGTAAGGGGATCCTCTATCCTCTTATCTTTTTATTATTGATGTTGAAGTCTTAGGAAGAAACATCCACAAACTTCTAGACTATAAGGTACTGAAAGGTGTGTTAATGCTTCTTCAACCCTCTCGCTTGCCTCTCATCAACAACTTGTTGATGATACTATCCTTTTCGGTGAAGCTTTGGTTGGGGAAGTTGGTCACTAGAAATCCTTCTTGAATGACTATGCTAGTGTGTTAGGTCAACATATCAACTACAACAAGAGTAATATATACTTCTTTAACTTTGACAATATTGTGAAAGATAGAGTTGTTTGCATATTGGGTTGCCAAGAGACTATTTTTCCTACTGCCTACTTAGGCTTACCCCTGATCTCTAAAAAACTTGATAGAAATTATTGGAATCATATTATTGAGATAATTCAAAAAAAGTTGGCTAGATGGAAGGATAAAATATCAAGTCAAGTTGGGAAGATTCAATTTTTAAAAGCCTCGCTTCAAAATATTTTGGTCTACTACTTGTCTCTGTTCAATATTCCTGCTTTTATAGTTGAAAAAATTGAACAAATCCAAAAAATATTCTTGTGGTCAGGAATAAAGGAGAGAAACATAATGGCACTGGTGGGGTGGGGGAAAGTTTGTGCTCCTAAAAATGTTGGAAGCCTTGGGATAAGGAGAATTAAACTCTTTAACAAAGCTCTTTTTTCCAAATTGGGGTGGAAATTTTTGGAAGGAACCAAAGACTGGGTTATGATTCAAAGATAAATATCTTAGAAATAGAGACCAAGGCTGCTTGCTTACATCCTCTAATTTTTCTTATGGTTCTATTTTCTAGAATCGCCTCCTTAAAACAAGAAGTGTGCTTAAATTGGGTGTTAGAAAGTACATTGGTAATGGTATGGATATAGACTTTTGGAAAGATTCTTGGAACTATGGGCCCCCTCTCACATCCTTGGAAAACCTCAACCCTTTAAAACAAAGGTTGATTAGAACTTGTGGTAAGCAAGTTGTTGGTTATATTGATTGGGATGGATCAGAACCTTATTGGATTAACTTCAATAATCAACTTATGGGAACTAACCTAAGGGGAGATAGACAACAAAATTGGGCCCCAATAGTGCAAAGGCTTCACCAATTAATAGGGGAGGCTACCTTATTCTCTAAAGATAGGAAGGATGATTAGTTATGGACCAAGAGCCCTTCAAGCTATTTCTCTGTTAAAAATACCTATGTGGAATTAGAAAAATCTTTACTATTGATAATCTAGTTAGAATGGGGTTCCAATTTGTTAGTTCAGACACATCCTTTGAAATGAGGAGGTAGAGACAATTATGCACATGTTCTTCCACTGCTCGTTCTTGAGAGAAGTCTAGTACTTCTTCCTTCCATTGTTGCTCACTGAATGGGTTTTCCCTCCTATGAAATTTTTTATTGACAATTGCTCCTTTTTCCCTTTCTCTCACAATATTATCAAGGATCTTTGGAATCAAGTCCCTCCCTCCATTACTTGAGGGATTTGGAAGGAGAGGAATAACAAAATCTTTAGGGAAACAACAAGAAATGGCCATGATCTTTTTTTGTCTATTAAGACCCAAATATAAGAAAATTTGGAAGTGGGGGGATACAACTACTCTAAGGTTATTCCTTCCTATATGGAGATCAGAATAAAACAAATCTAGGGCCTCAAAAAGGATCTCAATAATTCCAATTGGTCTACTTATCTTTCAAGGAAGACTACTATTTGGATTCCACCTGAGAGTGATTGGGTAAAATGCAACTTTGATGATTTTTTCTAAAGGAAACCCTAGTTTGGAAGGGGTTGGAGATCTTATTAGAAATCACCATGGGGACTGTATTGTTGGTTATGGAAAAAATATTGGGGTCTACTCCAATAATAAGGTAGAGACTATGGCTACTTGGGGAGGTATTAAACATTTGAAAGACCTAGGCTTCCAAAAAGTTATCCTAGAAAGAGATTCTAAGCTCATTGTTGATATATTGAAAGGGGCCAGTGTTGTACATTGTGAATTAAGAGATATTATGGATAATTGTAAATTACACATGTAATTTTTCACTTATTGTAAAGTTCAACATGTGTACAGAGAAACTACTCTACGAATATTACTTCTAATGAGGCTCTTACGTGTAATACTTGGACTCATTAGGAACAGGTGTGTTGCCTAGGGAAATAAGAGATAGAGTCTTAAGAGAAAAAAATGAAAATTCTTATCTTATAAGTATTGGATAAGGGGTCTGGGTTGTGTGATAATTATATTTGGTGGTAGGATGGACCTAAATGTTAATAATTGCAAGGTTGGTATGTTTCAAATTATGGAAATTGATAAGGATATTTTCATCGGGGAGATAATTAATGTGTTTATCATTCCCAAGGACCCCCTGTATCACATGTTTATTTGCAATAACAAAGTTTTGGTCATTTCAAATGTTATTAACATATTAACGTGTCATACATCTCTTCCCACTGCATTTTTCAGGCTCAGCTTGATCATGATAATCTAGCAACATTTATTATGGTGATGGTAAATCATTCCAATTTTGTACTTGGGCTCATGTTTCTAGTTCCTTTCATTTGGCAGATTTTTTAAGTAACTTAAACGACTTTATTTTTTTCACTTTCTTTATTCATTCTCTTTGCATGTTTGGCATAAGTATTGGAAGAGATGTTGTTTTTTGGGGTGGCATGAAGAAGGGAATTAACTAGAAACAAGGTCAAAAAAGTCTACATACTTTTAAAATGGGAGGGTCGAGGAAGAGAACTAAACCCCCTAGTCACGTAATCCTCAAACAAAATTTTGATCTTTGGAGAATGTTTTGTGGGGCCGGTATGTCTTCTTTGTTTAAATAAATGAAAGGTTACAATGATAGTTTGACTACTAAGTTCACCAACTCATGGAAAAAAGGTCACGTTTCTATTGACACAATTAAATTTGAAGTGACGGCTCAACTAATGGTCGAAGCTACTGATCTAGCTAATGAAGGGAGAAAGGTGGTGAAGAAAAGTGATGTTGATTATCAAAATTTCATGGATAAATTCTTGCATGAAGGTGAGGTGCTAACGAGGTTCCAGAATGGGTATGCCAGGACCAACCTTCCATTGTCATTTTCCCTGGTTATTATGTTTGTGATGTGTTACTTCACCTTAGAAGGTAGGTACATGACTGTTCACGGCTACCATTTTCTTATCCTAAATCATATCCATCATAATGAGAGGATAAATCTACCATTTTAATTTCTTTCTTCCCTGCAGCAAAACATTGAGAATGGGGCCTCGCCTCCTTTGCACCAAGGCATAATCTATATATGTTTTCCCTTATGAATAACCCCCATGGCAACCTATTAATTGTTAGGTAGGATAATCCTCCTTGTAATGATGATGAGGTTGATTTACCCCTTGTTGTTGTGCATCCAAACCCTATGCCTAACCCTAGGCCCCTAGCTCCTCGTATTAAACCTTAGGAGGGTAGCTCCTTGAATGCTACTCCCTTAGCTAACCCCAGTCCCAAACCCTCCGCCTTTAAACCTACGATTGCCTTTGTTGAAAATTATCTTTAGTTGGAATTACTCAAATCCACCCCAAAGAAAAGGAAACACTCCCTGCTACTTCTAGAACCCCCCAAAGTTAAGAATTTGAAAAAATACTACCAAAACCCAAAGCAGGGTAATGCCATCACCATTATTGAAGACCCTAAAGGTCTTCAATAGGAGGAAATGGATGGAAGGGAATGTGGGAATTTTGCATGGTGGTTGAAGATTGGTGAGATTGGCTAAGGTTTCTTCCTATAATAAAAAAAGATAAAGGTAAAAAGAAATAAATTGAGGAAGAGGAAGAGGAAGAGTAATAGCTAATTGTGGAAGAATTTGAACCCCAAATGGAAGAGGAAAGTGAAGGAATAGATTGTGATGACTGTGAATATGAGATGGATGAAGAACTAGAGGAGGAGGATGATGGTAATGAGGACGAAGAAGTAGGTGGGGAGGAGGATATTGAGGTTGTTGAGAAGGAGGTCAAGGAAGAGGAGGACAATGCCCCTGGTTCCACTCTTTCTAGGGATACTAACATTCAATTTTTGAAAAGTAGAATCACCTTTTTGTAGGCTCAGGTTGAGGACAAGGAAAAATATATCATCACTTTGATGAAGGTCATTGATGGGTTGATATGTTGTGCCATGTTTAGAGTGGTGTCTAGTCAACCAAAGATCAAAAAGCAGTTAAATAAGGTCGGGAAGCATGAAGACACGAAGGACCTATCAAATGAGGATTCCCTAGACTAGAGGGAATTTTTCTCTCAAATTGGAGACAATTGGGAGTTGATTGCAAATTCCAAATAATGGCTTTGTCCTATTGCTCTATTTTTTTATTTGGTTTAATGAATGTTCTAAAACTCTAGGTTCTCTAGATGATAGTACCAAACTATTACTTTATGCTAGCCATGCTTTGGTTTAGGACTTCCTAGTTTATGGTCATTCTCTTATCTGTCTTTTGTGCCACATTTTGGGTTAGTTTGTGGTATTCTTATGTTTTTTTATTATACTTATAATAATCCTGTGGATGAAAATACTGGTAATTTGGCTTGTGATCCCCATATGGTTACTTAACAATATATAGTTTGGTTGTTGTTTTGTTGGGTGTGGTTGGTGTTGTTTCCTAGCTTGTCTTGTTTTTGCTTCTTCCTGGTTCTTTTTGTTTCTTTGGGATTAGGGCTATTTCCCTACCTATATAATATAAATAAATAAAAATGATTGTGTCTTATCTTCTATTCCAAATTATAAATGCTATATTTGTATTCATCTTTAAGTTGTTCCATGTTGCAATTTTATAATTTATGTGAGTTTATCTTTTTTAAATAATTTTTTTAATCGACTTGTAAACTTATACTTATAGAGGGGTATTAGAATGGTGATACTTTTATAATATAAAAAAAGGAATACGGATCCCAAGTATAAATTCTTTCATATCACATAATTTTACATTTAATTTCACTTGAAATCCAAATGAAAATATGATTGGAAAGGTCCACCCATTATTCATCAAAATCATGATGGGCCTAATAAAAAAATATAAAAAATCACTAAAGGAAAACAAATAACTAATCATTCACTTTATCACTTCACCCCCCTTCTTGATGCAAGAGTATCCAGGGTGTAAGAGCAATCTTGATAACTCATAAAAAAATGTTTATTTTGATTTATGTTAGGTTTGGTGAATAATTTTTAATAAGGGATAAAAATAGTAGGGTTACTATTTTTAGTAAGTTGAAATTTGTGCGCGCATGGACATGATATAATACATAGAGCTCCAAAATGGTGAAATGAATCCAATGATGAAGAAATCACTTCAATACCATTTATCATTTGTGAGATATTAATGTTTTCATTTTTAAAATTGCTTAAAAAATCTTCAAATCCAAATTTGAGACAATTAGAGGTTCTGGATGGGCCCAAAAATTGGCCAAGAATCTAGTACACTAAAGGGACCTTTGTTAGACATTAGTTTTTTCAAGAGATTTCCAAAGGTGTAAATGGTTTGTCAATCCAATACCAGAGTGAAAATTTATGGATCCCAAAAAATTTACTAAAATTTGGAATTTCCTTAGCTCGGGAAAAGGAACTAGATTTGTTTGGCATAAAAATAGAAGGCATAGTTCTTTTCCCAAGTGGAAAAATTATATAAAGTTGTCACGAATGGAAATATGATCATTTTGGATAAGAAGATAAATGAATTCCTGCTTTTTCTACACATAGCAGAGGTTGTGGTTTTTGTGGTCATTACTACCATTTGTACGTAAGAGTTGTTGATGAACTCAAGCATCCAGGATCACCTGCAAAATGAAGATTAACCTTCTACATTAGAGCAACAAGAGGATGAATTGTTGGAATATGGTGCAATAATAGAATAATGATATTATCACACTCAAAATAATACAATATGCATCAACACTCCCTTGCACTGACTAAGTCGATATGAACTCATCTGAACTAGCTAGGAGGGAGAGGTGAGTGTTGATCATATAGCATAATGTGGGAATATAATTCCAAGAGAGGTAATAACTCCCAAATAACCAAATTAGGTGGGAGTTATACCTACTTGGAAAATGCCAAACATGTGGCATAACCTACTCAAAAAGAGACAAGATAGTGGTTATGTGAGGTGGCATAGAAGGCCAAAAGAGGGTGTGAGACTCAACCACCCATGTGTAGGTGAGAGTGACACATGTAATCGATGGATTACACCATGTATCCTCATATAAACCATGTCTACTATAACATAATTATGCTTAATGATTTGTAGGAAAATAAATATAAAAAACCTACACCAACACCCCCCCTTAAGCATAGATTAGGTGGGTGAAAGCATGAAAAAATTCAAAGATGTGTCCCAAATACATGGTCATGTGTAGGTACCCATAGAAAATGATGAAACCTCTCAAAATATGAGAAAGAAAAAACTCATAGGAAAAAACTCCCCACAAGAAAGAAGAAGAAGGGAGACCATATAGTCCCCCAATGTAGAATCTCCTACATTGTTGGTAAATGCTTGACACAAGAAGCTGAAGGTAATCCAAAATTGTCAAACAATATTCCTCCCCTTAGGAAGAAAGAAAACCAAGGATGTATGTAGGATATCTTCCCATTCCTAAAATGAATATGAAGGAAGAATGATGAAAATTTATGGTGTCTTTGAACTCTTCTCAGGTGTCCCCATGTTGATAACAAAAGTTGTCACCATCAAATCAGGTGTTCTAGCCCACACTGCAGAAGATGACAATTTAGCACCTAGTGGAGGTGGATGTAGAACAAAATCAGAAGACAAAGATATCTTCTCTGAAGACAAAGGTGTCTCCTCCAAATGTTGCTCAATAGTAGCCATAGTTATGTCAAACTATGAGGAATGATAATGTGTGTAAAGAACAAGCGGGTCAAAAGGTCCCCCTTCAACATCTAAAGAATCCAAAACTTCTTTAAAGAGAAGATGTATGCATTCAATTGTGTCATCCAAGTCTGCAAGATATGACTCACAAAACAAACTAGCAATGTTTGTCAAGTACTCATCCCAAGTAGATGTGTCTAGAAGAAAATGAATGTCCTCCTGCATTGATTCAATAGAACTCATGGATGTAGTAATATTAATATCATTAGAAATAACAAGTGATGTAGGAGATGCAGTATCAACACACGTCTCTTGAACCTCAGATGAAAGAATACCAAGATTCACTTGACCATACTGAATCTCCTCAAAAAAATTCACACTAGATGCTTGAGTGTGTACATCAACCAAATGAACATTAGAGGAAAAATGTGAGAAGGTGTATACTCGAGATTGGTGATCTACCTCCCCAACTACAACAATATCTTTGTTATGCAAATCTCGAATAATCACAGAATCTGGTGTGAACTCAACACTCTTTCCTTCCCCACCATGTGTGACCTGATAGATAGGATATTTTTTGACAATGAAGGAACACAAAGAACATTCTTGAATGATCCTTCACCTATGTCAATAGATCCTTTCCCACAAACACACATATATGTGTTGTTAGCCATCAAGATGTTTAGTGATAAACAAGTTTCAAATGAAGAGAGAATACTCTATGATGAAGCCATGTGATGTGAAGCTCCAAAATCAAGGATCCATCTCCCTGATTCAAAATTTGTAATTGCAACAAGTGCTTTCCCCTTTTGTTTCTCTGACTTTGGTTTAGAAGCAGATGATGAATCCTTTGACATAGTTGAAGGTAAATTGATTTTATTCTTTATTAAAAGATGCTTCAACTCATCAATTTGTTTTAAATAACATTGATGTTCATAATGCCTAGATTTCTTGCAATATGCACATGTGGGCTTCTCCTTTTTAGATGATTCCCTTTTTAAGGAAGAGGATTCAAATTCTTTTTGTGGCTTGTTCTTTTTCTTGTTTTGTTTCTGATCACGATTTCCTAATTCTTTCTGTACCTTAGGCTCACTAGCCACCAATGCTTGTGACTTGGAAGCCTTGATGAGGCCTATTAGAATTAGCTTCACTTCTTCCTCGATTACAAGATCTAAAAATGCATCAAATGTAGGCTCAACATATGTGGTTCCCATAGAAATCCTATTGGTGTGAAAGCTAGAAACAAACATTGAATACTCAGGGCCAAGTTTGGATAACACATTGAGAATCAATTATAAATCCTCCTTAGTAATCTTACAATCCTTTAGTTGTGCTCTTAGTTGCTTAATCTTGGAGATAGAGTCTTCAATGTGGTCAAAAAAATTTGGATCAAGATTCATCAAATCATTATCAATATAATAACCCCTAATCTTATCGGTTATACCATACAAATTTTCAAGAGTCTCCCAAGCCTCCTTAGGTGTCTTGCATGATCCAAGATTAAATTGTAAACCAAAAGAGACTAGTGAACAAATGTAACCAAGAGCTCTCTCATGATTGATCTCTCATTTTGACTTAGAATCAACATCAATAGGTTCAGGAAAAGATTCTTTTACATAGCATGTGCAATATTTTTCCCTTAGATAATTCCATACTGATTTTTTCCATGATTCATAATTATATGGAGTTAGGAGTTTAATTTGAGTTTTCCCCATTGTACTAACACAAAACAAAATAAATCAAAGAAATAAAGAAACTACAATATCACCCCCCAAATTCACTCAACAAATGATCCCCCCCAAAAAAAAAATGATGGTGGCACTTTATAATTAATGCGTTTACAATTTTGGAGTTGTTACCAGAGTTTTACAATGTCCAAAATTGGACCCAAATACTGAAAGTAAAAAATAAACTCAAAATAAAAACCTCAAAATAGCACCAATATGTGGTTCTCAAAAAAATATCCTTTCAAAAAAATAATCACCTCGATCTGAGGCTGTATATAAAAGTTACAACCGTTTGAAGTTCAAAAAATGAGAATTGTCCTTTAGATTTGTTGAGAAAACTGATTTTTTGAAAAATATGGACCAATTGAGAAAAACCTGATCACACCATTGTGAATCATACAAAATTCTACCCCAAATCAAAACAAATTGCTCACAAAACTGAGCCCAGATGACTGAGTTAGAGGCCTCTAAAGTTTGACTATGAAATAAGAAATGCAAATGAAGCAGGGTATGAGTTGGGGAAGAAGATGTTGAAGTAAGCACTACATCACCACCAAAGATAGCCAAAAACCTCCAAATGTAGTGGGTTTTCCAAGGTTAAAATTTCCTCCAAATGATTTAGAACTACTCCAAAATAGTCACCACCAGATAAATTTAGAAGTGCTCCAAAAATAACAACACTCCAAATTTGCTTCCAACTTTGGCTGGCGTCAAATTTGGCATGAAAGTTGAGGTAGAGCTGATGTAGTGGTATAGAAGGGGTACAACTTTTTTTGTGTTTGAAATTTTTTATTTTTGAAATTTTTAATAAAAAAAAATTATTGAAGGAGTTGAACCCCAACCAAAGCCCACAGACTATGGGACCATCGTTTCTTAATATTTGCATCCTACATTAAAGGCTACAATATGTTGTACATAGGATATGGGGCCGATAGACTTGCACGGGTTTTTCGGTACCTTGTACCATGATTTCTTTTAAATTTTTTGATATTTTTTATTTTTATTTTTAAACTTTTGACTTTTTCAAACTTTTTTTATATTATTTTTATTTTTTAAAAGAACTTTTCAATAAAAATAAAAATGCTATATTTTTTAACCAAGGAAATTTTTTTACCCAACCTAGCTAAGGACAGAGAATATTCACCACAATGAAGGAGATTCCTTTAATTTGTATGATTGTATATAGTAAAATTTAAAACAAACTCAAAAAAAATTCAAAGCCAAAATATAGAGTATTATATATCAAAATTTGTATGTTCGGCCTTCTGGACTCAATGGCAATATCCTTTTCGGTTGAAAATGCACTTAACAAAAGCTCAATGCTGAATTTCTCCCAAATTTAAGAAAGAGCTTACAAATCCTAACACTCGGATAACATGTAAGAGTTGTTGATTAACTCAAGTGTGGGTGAGAGCAACACATGTAATCGATAGATTACACCACGTGTCCTCACATAAACCATGCCTACTATAACCTAAGGATGCTTAATAATGTGTAGGAAAAATAAATATAAAAAAACCTACACCAACATTGTAGACTTACATGTCTAATTTTTTACATGTATTTGTACCTTGTATTTCTATAATAATGGTCTTGTGACCCAAAGAATTGTATTGTATTTGATTGCATGTATGTAGTTTATTTCATAAAATTATAATAAAAGTTGTAGGTTTGTTATTCTTGAATTTTGTTGTCTTTGTAAGGCTATGTTCAAGGGAGAGTCTCCCTTCATTTCTATAGTAGGTATGTACCCACATTATAGAGTAGGGGTGTCGGTATAAATATTGTAGAAGAAAGGTGTTCATAGGAACACTAATTAATAGAGAGAGAAATTAAATATAATATTTTATTTTCCCTTTGAAATTAATTCAATAATTATTCTTTTCAAAATATATTAATCTAGACAGTAAATACAAGAATGCGTGTTAGTAATAAGCCATTGGTTCCTATTAGTAGCTCCTCCTCACTCTTTCCAATTGAATCCTAAAGATAGTATGGTTTCCTAAACTCATAGTGATCACTATAGATAGGGGGTTGGTTTGCAAATCCAACTAGTGGGAAAAAGTAAAGTTTGAGTTTTCAACATTCCTTTTCTTTGTGTCAAGATATTTTAAGAAAATATAATCTCTTCATCTATAGGAAATATAAAAGTTTCATCTAAATATTCACTAGGTTTTGAAGGTTGGAATTTCCTTCACACCTACTCCTTGACATCACACTCAATCACTTAGATTTGAGTAAAATGGGGTGCTTTCTCTTAATTAAAGAAATCTTAATCAGTTTTCTTCTTTTTTATTAGGTTTGATTAACCTCATTAATAATGCATTCTTAATAAAATAGCTCTTTTTACATAAATAGGGAGGATATAAGCTCAATATAATACTAGGAGGGCCTCTATCTATATATTTGTTAAGTATTATGAAATGAAATCTTCAAAGTGCAATTAAATAATAAAATTGTAACTTTCTTTATATTTTATGTTAGTGCATAGTGCATAAAAGGGATAAGGATAGCTTCTTTTATCTTCCAATATATAGTAAGCATACTCAACCCATATGAAACAAGGGATAAACTGTAAGGTTCGAAAACCTAAACTATCTCACAAAAATAAAGAGTAACTCATTTTCATATAAATATAGAAATAAAATGAAACATCTTCAGCATATACAAATGACACATTCCATCTCACATGTAAAAGTGTCTAATCCAAAATATTAAGTACAAACAATAAGTTACATCATCACATGAAGTAATATCTAGTCAAGTGTTATAGAGTACAAGATATAATTTATGCAAGAATATGACTTGGGCTCTAATGCCCATTTGTTCATAACAATACAAGTAAATAAACATAATCACTAGAGTCTTCAGTTGCCACTAACCACAATGGTCATCCACAAACTAAGAGGTGAGAACATTGGCTCAAGCACTTTCCTACCCAACCACGAAACTTAAACTTCCCTAAAATTCCTCCTACTGTGAAGAATACCCATCCCTTGCATGGGAACCCTAGAAACTTGAAAACAACTGGTAGGAATGAATATTGTGCAACCTAATATATCTACATGCATTTCACATATGAGCATGCTATGCCCTATTATCAAGATATGGCAAAGAGAATAAAATAACATCCATCTATTTCAATGGTACACATAGCTTTGGCCAAAGCAATTAAATTGTCAATGGTAGGTAGATCTGGAAAATAAAATCTACTCCCCTCTATTATTCCATATTTATAACTTGTCCCAAAAGGTAAACCTAATCACATATACAAGGCAATAACATGCATAATGATCATAAAAATAAATAACTCATTTTATTTTCACGCAAAATGATTATATGAAGATCTTTTATTATTTCAATTTGTTCATGCATAATGATGGTTAAATGTATAATTGACATGTAATTTAATTATTGACATGCAATCTTGATTATTGTTATTTCTCAATTTCATGTAAAATTTAATGTACATGCAATACTAACTAATTTTTGATGTCATGCAGGTTAAATCCATAAGAAACTAGTTCATAACACATGCAAATAACTCTACCAAGTCCTCAAATTATAGGGCTAGTGCTAATGTGGAGATCCAAATCAAGGAGGGCAAGGTGGATGAGCTCGGTGTGTTGTAGGAGCAGGTTGCTAAGATGAATCATAAATTTAACTGCCTGGCCAGGTTCACTAACAAAATGATTCATAGGTTGGCTCTCACTCTCTCGGATGTGGTCAAGGAGGATATGGAAAAGAACACCATGGATGAAGGCCCCAACTAGATTGGGGAAGATGTGTTAAACCTCCTGGTCAAGAAATGGGAGGGTGTAGACAATTAGTGGTTGGTTCTGTGATGTTTTTTTTTTTTGTTGTTTCTAGGTTGTGTCTGTGTGTCTCATATGTTGTTACTATAAAAAAAATTATATTTAGTGGTGTTTCTCCTTTTTGGCCCTTTGGGCTCGTCGTGTAAAGGGTACAACACCCTATAAATGTTGCTTATATTATCAAAAACAAATGCAAATAAATAATCAAATCCATAACAATTAAATCTCAATCTCATGTTCCAGTTTTATAGTTACACTATGGAATCATTGCAACATAAATATAATTTTTACTAGTGTAAACATAATGGAAAATACATTATGTTTATATATAAAAAGATATATATAGCTTCACATATATATATATATATATATATATATATATATATTTATACATATAAATATATGTTTACTACTATTATATGCAAAGATTATGGAAACACGGTGGTTTTATAACATCAACAAGAATCCCTATATATTCATAGTCACGAAGTGTCCCTTAATGTAGTTATAATTAACTCATACTATATAATTAAAAATCAAAATGATTATAAAAGTGTTGGAACTATTATATCAATTTGAAAGAAGCTGCTAATAAAATAAAACCATAGATCATGAGTCTTAAGGAAATAAATCCATAGAAGGGACAAGGAAGAAATAAGCAATAAAAGATCATGCTAGAATGATAAGACAATTATACAAAATGTCAGATGCGTCCCAACCAAAAGTGAAACAATTAGTAACAAACAAGAAGCTTATTTAATGGATAACTAATGTGCATGTAGCTATAGAAGTGATGAAAACAAATGAGCAACTTGATAGTTATAGGAAGCCTATCGACCTTCCATTGTTTCATATTCCTTATTCTATCTTTTTCTATGGTACCATAGAATAAATGTGCTAAGAAATTCTATGACTATCGATGCCATGCATAATCACATAGGTTCTTCGGTTATAACCACATGTTTTTGAGACAATGACAAAGCCTATCATGAAGACATCAAATAATTTGAAATATGTCAGTATCAAAGATCTACATTTTCCTAGATCAGATTACAACTAAAATTCCAACATCAACCAAGGGAATGTGATATAACCATAATGGATTACATTCCAAAACTATTAAACCTAGGTTGAAATTCTCCATTATAACAAGGTGGCCTATGAATCTAGAGAACATGTGATAGGGGATTAGAGCTGATTGGTTTTTCTATGCATGCACAAGTAGAACAAAGCATGGATAAGTTAAAACAAGAAAAGAATACTTGCTACGAATTAAACCGCAATCCCTTCTATCCCTATGATACCATATCAACATCATTCATCATTTAACTTGCATATTGGTTATTACAAACAACAATAACTCCTCACTTTGCTTAGATTCCACAATCTAATCCCCTCAATCGCTACCTCCTCAATCTACTAATAATGATCTCCAAAATAATCGTCCCTTCTATTGTTCAGATCTCTCTTATTTATGGGTTTTAATATTTTCATGAAATTTTTATACTCTAGTTGGAGTGTCTCTCCAATTTTAGAACCGAACTTTCACCCCATGCATGATTTATCATGCCAATTATTTGAATTTTAAACTTATATTATTAAATTATAATAAACTTATTTTATTTTATTTTATTTTATTTTTAATAATAATCATGTAGATGATATAAAACTCATTTTTTAATTTTTTCTTTCTTTTTTGCTAATTATCTATTTTATATATAATAATAATATCCTTTTTTTTCTCGGTAATAGGATTATATTTTATTGAGATTATTCAAGGAATTTTCCTACCCCAAAATAGGGATGGTGACAGGGGGCACCATCTCCCCAAATGAAGGACATCAGTAGAAAAACTCATACCCATAACAAAAACACACAAACCCCCCATCAATGACATCAAAACAATTGAGACATGTCCTTTTCCTTTGGTTCCTCCCTTTGTATGTGATCTGAGGACCATATCAAAGGTTTCCTTCTTTTCCTTCTTTTCTCTCTTCCCCTTCACAACCTTCCATCTATCCTCCATCCTTTCAGCCTTCTTCTACCATTCCTTAGATGTGTCATGTTGTGTCTCGGCCTCCCTACTAACTCCACATACAAATTTTCCACACTAATCCTCTGAGGGGCCATTCACCGCTTCCATTTCATGGATCCTCGTCGATCCTAACTTCTCCCTGCATTCTGGGGTTTTAGCACCCCCAAGGTTTTTTGCAACCACAGCTTCATCCTCCTTCACCGCTTTAGCACCATTTGAGGTAGGTCCCTCAACATGTCCCGACCCCCTTGCTCTGGGGCCCCATTCTATTGTTGTGGTTCTAAGTTACTCATAGCCTAAGAGTAACTCTTGCCTTGATCTTCCTTCTCACATTGTTTATCCATTGCATAATGTCTGTGCGACCCATCCTTCCACCAAGTCGTTGATTTGGGCACTTGGGAATTTACACATTACACAACCATATGCCCAGTTTGGAAGCATCTTCTACAATGAAAAGAAATACCTTCATAGTCCAAGGGTTGCATCCAACATCCTTTAGAGGTGTTGATTGAAATCTCTTATGGAAGGGCCTTTGTACTTCCATTTCCACTAAATTCGGGCGTATGTGGAGTGCATAAGATTTGAGGAATCATCATCACTCATCAAAAAAATCCCTAATGAGTTTCTGATAGCTTCCAAATAGGATTCAAACCAAATATGAAGAGGAAAATTTGGGAGTCTCACCCATAATGGAAATTTTTCAAATTTCTCTGTTGTGGGATTAAAATTTGGATGCCATGGCTTCAGGGATAGAGAAAAATTTTCCTCCCAACTCCAAAAATAATCACACAAAATTTTGTTTCTATCCTTCATAGATTCAAAATAACAATAAAAAAACCTCTCAAAACTGGGTAGATTTGAATACAACCATCTACCTCAGGTTCCCAATGTTCAGAGATCCATTTATGGAGGTCACACAAGTGGGTCTAGAAACCCCTAAAGTGCCCAATCAATCCTAATTCTGAAAACACTTTGACACTATGATTTACCTCATTTTAAAGCTTGGTCTACAATGAGATGGTCGTCAGAATGGCCTTTCCTTTTTTCCCCAACTAAGATCCATTGGTTCTCTCCTTGATGCCTGCTTTGTGGCCTTCAGTCCCATGTAGCTCCTTTTTTTTTCCCCATCTTGCTTTCTTCCATCCATTCGTTTATGTGCTCACCTCTGAAACTTTGTGCTTTGGAAGGTTTCCATCTATCGTGCCCAATTATGTCGATGCCTAGCTCCCGCAGCCAACGACTCCATTTTTTCTTTTGCTTATCCAATAATAATATCCCTATTATATTATTATTAATATATATATATATATTATAAGATTTATCATGATCAAACATTTGAAAATAAAATCTTTTATTTTTTTAATTTAATTAATTTTGCAAGTAAAACATCCATAAGACATAGTCATCATTTAAATCATAATGCATAAAATAGTGTATTCATGATAACACAATACAATCATAATCATACATAATTTAAGATGAATGCAACTATGCGAGTGTGTGTAGGATTTCCATCATGCTGACTATTTCCAGTTATTAGGTCATCTCTACCTCAAGCATGTTATCACCTTCAACCTATTCTTGCACTCATTTGCACTCAATATCTCGTCAATAGGTTAGCTCATAAAACCATAATCCATAATTGAAATATTTGCATCATAATAATTCATCATCATTTTAATCACAATAAAATGTATTTTAAAGATGACATATAATTTATCATCCATGAAAACACATCCATCTATGTTTCAAACATATATTGTCCAATGGTCGCATCCAGCTTCATTTATTATCAAATAAATTTTATGTAAAAAAAATTGATATGTGACAAAAACTCTTAAGGCCTTCTTGAATAGCTCTTTTTATGCTTTAAAACTTTTCTTTGAAATTGTAATACTATATTCTTATAAAATAACAAATCTTAAGTTATTGCATGCAAAATATGATTGACCAATAAATGGGTTAGAAATCTATTGACTTCATTGATGATAGATGAGATGAATGTTCTCTAATTAATTGTTATTACATGTGAATTATTTGTTGACAAAATGGGTAAATAAATCAATGATAACATTAACACTTACAGTAAAATCCCATTATTATACACATGATAACCACAAAATAGAAACATAGAGAAAGAAATAAAATCAACACAAATATAGTTCACCAAATTTACATGGAAATTATTTTTGAAAAAAATCAACCACTAAAGAGGGAACCAATCTTGTATTAATCTAAACAAAAGTATTACATCAATAGAGTTAGTTTTCACTTTAGTTTGATATTAATGTTTTAATAATTTCATGCCCACATTTATACATTTGAACATGAATGCAAGACAAATTTGTTCTTCTCAAAACCATAATATTCTAATTTTATCATGCTCAACATGATATACTAATGTGTACAACTATTGATGTTGCACATGCAGTGTCATTATTGGCATATTGCCTAAAGTTGAGGGGAGGGTATTAATATGAATAGGTTTTTTGAAACCCTTATTACACACCCTATGATGGTAGTTAACCTAATTAGGGTTAGGTGTCTTTGTGCAAGACATCTCAAGGGGAAACACATAAGGGTAATCCCCTTAGGATTTCTATGTGGAAGTGGAATGGTCAAGTCTCCAAGATGAGATCTAGATCCAAAATTATTTATCAACTAGGCTAACTGAAACTAAGTAAATGTTAAATTAAATTGCCTAAAATTTCTTATAACAATTAAAACACTTATCTAAGAATCAAATCTTTAATCACATTAAAAAAAATTAATCTACCTCTTTAAAAATTAATTCCATTAAGATTAAATCTATCTATTAATTTATGTAACAAATAAAACAATCTTCTCTTTCCCTAGAAATTAAATTAATAAGTTAAAAGATAAGAAATTATAAACTTTATCCTCAAACTATTTGCTTTAATTTTCCCAAAGGATCTATTTTTTAAATTGAATTGAATTATAAATCAATTTTTTAAACCTTTAATGATGTAATAAAAAATAAAAATAAATAATTTTACTACTTAAACTAACTATTTAAATAGTTATTTCAAATTACAAGGTAAATTGGAATTATTTATGTTATTAAATTTTACTAGGTCTAAAGTTTCTTCCACATATTTTTTTTATCTAAATCCATAAGTCACACTATATCATGGGAAGAAAATATTAAATTCACTTAAGAATATTAAATATTCTCTCAATCTAGTTTAGTGGCCCTAAGAATTAGAGAAATACTAAGTTCCCTAATTTCACTTTTAGGAACAATCTCACATTCCTTATTTCTATTTCATTCCCTTGGAGACAAATTTAGGAAATTCTTCCAAGGAATGAAGTTACAAAAAAATCTTAGTCATGGTAACTCTTCTCAAGTTTTAGTTGGGTCCTACATTTTCTAGTATATCTTAAATGTATGCATCTCAAAGCTACACTTAGGAATATATAGACATTTTCTTAGATTTTTCATTTAGGCTTTATAACTAGATTATCATGTGTCGGTTTTGTAGAAGTTGAGAAATCCAACTTCACAGACCCTGAAGATCACCTGCATGCAAATAACATGTCACAGAAGAAGACATTCGAGACAAAAAAGCAAGGGTGCTCTTAAAGCTAAAAAATGTATTAATCAGAGAGAGAGTGTAAAATACAATGATCAATCCTTGTAAAAGGAATTGTGCAACCCTAAAGAAATCCTAATAGGTAGACATTTAATAATTAATATAATTAGTAAATGTCACAATATGCAAACTAAAGTGAAATCTTAAGAGAGGAATAAAGGTAACTTAATTAACATAATTAAGTTAAAACCTTTACTCTAACACCCCCCCCTTAAGATGAGAAAGAGTGTAGCTACAAACATGTGCAAGAAAGCAAAAGTAACTACAATGCACGAAAGTGAACATGGGTCTCGGCAACTAGGCCTGATCAGGTACCCATTTACAAAAGCAATGCAAACTAAATGAAACGAGGTAAAGGAGAAAACCTAGTGGGAATAAAACTCCTCCCCAAAATAGAATGAAAAAAAGTAATATGATGTACTAATGAAAGAAGCATAGGAGGTGGATTACATGATACCCTCCATAGACAGCTTCTATCATATAAGTACATGTACAATGGTCTCCATACGAGAGATAGAAAGAGAGAAGAAGGCCCCCCCACAATGAAGAAACTCTTGTCACAATGGTAGATGCCTGATGTAGAATCCAAAAGGAGATCCTGAAGCGGCAAATGATATTCCTCCCCTTGGGAAGAAACGGATCCAAAGGACGATGTCGAAGAAACCCTGTGAAGAGTGATGAACCAATTTGCCTCAGGATGTGTTCCAGGATTGGATGTTGAAGAATCTCTCTATCTAAACTGAAACAAATGATGTCAAATCCAAACTGATGTGGAGAATCCTGAAATGCAACCTTTGAATGCACTGATAATGGTGGGTGTACAGTGATAACCTGACTATCAAGGTAGAGGAGATGAATGTCCTCAAAATAATCCTCCAAATCTGCAATATAGGACTCCACAAACAAGAAAGATATGTCTGCAACATAAGATTCCAAAGTAGCTATGTCTGGAAGATGAATGATACCCTGCTGCATTGAATCGGGAACAACAGGAGATGTTGATGAAGTCTCAATCTGAAGAGTGGGAACATGAATACAAGTCTTTGAATTATTGGCACATTCAAGACCTGTAAGATACTCAAACTCCTCTAGAGTACGGTTATCATAGGGTATGAAATCTACATCTGCAAGAGGGATGATACAATCTGCAGCAGGATCCTCTAGGAACGAAGATATATTAGACTCTCCAAAAATATCCCAAAGATGTTGCCAAAGTGTGTGAGGACAATGAATGTTGGATAAAGCACACAAAGTGTCAAAATCAACACTACAACCAATAACCCATGCAGATAAACCCCTTGATGTTTCTGGTGTAGGTATGAGATCATATAAATAAGGAAAAATGTTGAGCCACTTACAATGTGTAAGTATGCCCTTTGCCCATGACTCATAATTATCCTTATCCAGCTGGATTACATAAGGGTGAGTAGAAAAACCCATTATACTCACTCAAACAAAAAAAATCAGAGACTAATGATCTCAGCAATTATAAATCATATTAATCTAACCCATCCAACGCAAACAGAACCCATGTAGGTGCCAGAATGTCCAAGTAATTGAGCAAAGTGGAAAAACACACAAAGATGAATAAAATTTACGTGCTAAATTTTCTAATCAAATAAATTACAAATCTATAAAGACCATTGCAACACCCTTCCAACGCCTATTTCTTTGTACAAAATGGAGCTTGGATGCAAAATTTACGCCCTCGGGAATGAAAAGCACAAGTTTTGAATTTTACTGGAAAAAAAGATAGAAAAATGGAAAAATAAAAAAAAATCACGAGTACTATTGGAACGGTGCCAGAACCAGCTTTTCAGTGATATCTCGTTTTCGTAAAATGGAGATCATACGCAAAAAATACGCCCGATTATGTGAAAACAGCTCTGAATTGTCCAATAGGTCCTCTAGAGCCCTCAGGGGCTAAAAGAAATCGGCCCCTGGTCCTATCAATGACCAGGGGCTGGCAGCTAGGGGTTAAGGCTTAATCCCTTGGTCACCAATCTGACCGTGGGCTAGTGCTAGAGCAGCCGCTAGGGGGGTTGGGCGATTAGCGCCTCGGCGGAGCCCTCGGTCGTCAATATGATTGGGGCTTGGAGCTGGGAGCCTGTGGGGGCTATAACCGGTGGTGGCGGCGGTGTGGGGGCACCGCCTAGTGGTGGTGGAGTCCTTTATAACTAGCCGCATAGGATTACCTTGCAAAATTTGAATTTTTTTTAATTTTGTGCCTCGTGATGTGTGTTGGGGAGGCCGTACGGCCTCTCTGGCAAAAAAAATTTGCCTCTTCGATCAACTTTGTCCAAAATAGACAAATGAACAGTCATTTTTGGGGTTTTAGGCCGCTACAGACTCAATGGCATGGTCTGTTTGGGCTCAAAATGCTCTGATCAAACAGGTGATTCCTTGGATCAAAAAAGCAAACCTCAAACCCTCAAAGTTCCAAAACCTTCAAAAGACGAACAGGAAGCAGCTACAGGTCTGGAGCTTTGATACAATGTAGAAATTGAGAAATCCAACTTCACAGACCCCGAAGATCACCTATCATAGAAGAAGACATTCAAGACAAAAAAGCAAGGGTGCTCTGAAAGCTAAAAAATGTATTAATCAGAGAGAGTGTAAAAACAATGATCAATCCTTATAAAAGGAGATTGTGCAACCCTAAAGAAACCCTAATATGTAGACATTTAATAATTAATATAATTATTAAATGTCACAATATGCAAACTAAAGTGAAATCTTAATAGAGGAATAAAGGTAACTTAATTAGCATAATTAAGTTAAAACCTTTACTCTAACAAGTTTTTAATTTCTTAGAACAAGATAAATCCAATACATATGTAAAAAAAATATCATTAATATATATAAAGAGATGTTGCAAATCAGAGAGAAAAATCCATGGCCAAAATTATTTTCAAGGCAGACACAAATGTTGTAGAGTTGAATGCTAAAGAATTCACTAATAACATATTTTATTTAGTTTAAAAAAATTCATACCAAGCCATGGGTTGATCCCTAACTATGGGAGTTTGCACCCCTTGTAGGGGCCACAAATCCCGTAGATGGGATGTGTCCCCTATACGACGAGGTTGGGGTAGATCCTATACCCTACAATATTATGGGCCTATGAGGATTTAGGGATCTATGCTCCCCTACACTCGTGAGCGGCAAAGGATTTAGCCCTATACCATGACAATAGACCTATGGGAAGTGAGTGATTCCCACTCCTCTATCATCGTAAGTAGCCAAGGCTTTAGCCTTGCATTACGATGGTGTCCCTAACATGCCCATTAGATATAACATAAACATAAGGTCAATTTTAATAGAAAGTACAAAATAATCATATATTTAATTTATAAAAGAAATGCTCACACACATATAAATACACATATATGTATATATATGCATACATACATATAAACATACATAAATATATATACATATATACACATATACATACATACATATATACATATATACACATATAAATACACATACACATACACATACACATACATATACACATACACATACACATACACACACATACACATACACATAAATATACATAACAACAAGGAAAAATATGTAAATATTATTTTATGGAAATGAATTAACAAGATAACCCAAACAATACAACATTATATATATATACTATTAGAAATAGAATAATAAATCATTTCATTTAGAAAAACACGTATATCAACGTATTTATGTTAATATTACTTGTTCCTTATTGTAAAACAACTATTGCTCATATATTTTCTATCAATAAATTGTAAATGAAATACACATACAAATTTTCTTTTCAAGTAGTTGAAACAATATTTTTAAAGGGATTTCTATTTATTTTTGAATTTAAACCCTTCAATATATTTTCAATGAAAAAATAGCATTTGATTAAATGTTTAAATAGAGTTTTTTCATAATATTTTAACATGAGAAAAATGCAAAGAATTTTAAAATAGAGTTTCATACTACAATACAATACTTTTCAATTTTGAACTAACATTTTTGAAGGGAAAAAATGGAAATGGTCTTCCAAAGTAAATATATCTCTCAACAAGAAACATAAGAGATAGGAGTGCCTTGCAATAGGTACCAAAGTGAAGGGAAAAGTGAAATATTGACTCAAAAGAATATACAAAGGAATCGACATAGTTTGATGGGTTAGTGAAGGAATGAAAGGAATACAGAGTCCAAAAATGCAAAAATATACTTAAAATGTTTTCATAAGGAAAGGAATTGGGATACCAAGGATGACATGGAAAGGGTACATGGATAAAATGAAACTCTCAACCTTGAATGAAATAAATTACTTAGTGGAAATAATGAGTCAAGAATTAGAAATTGGGGATGAGCCAAATGAGGTATCTAGATAAGGGATGGATTGAATCCTTGGTATTAAAGAAACAAAAGAAATTTAATAACAACGGACTACGAAAATAAGGCTAACATGGGAAATCTAGGAAGTGGAAGCCTAAAAAATTGGCACAAAATAATAACTTACACATTTTAGTACAAAATTTTAGGGATCAAAGCTTGGGGGGTGCTAGGGAAATGGTATAGGGGAAACACAAGTTTGAAACTTTGACACTCAATTTTTTTAAGGAATTTAGTTTGGATGTAAGGTTCTAGATGTATGGTATGAAGGAAAGTCTATTTTACAAGACAAGTGAGGGGGGGTTGTATTAGTTGTAGCAATTAAAACTTCCACCAAAGGTTAGATCAATTACTATTCACAAATCCTTTACTTTGTTGATGTGATTAATCATTAAGTGTAAAAGCAGAAATGGAAAGAAGCAAAAACCATACACACAACAACACTAGATTTACATGGAAAACCTAATAAGGGAAAAACCATGGTGAGGATTAGCTCACAATATAAAGAATATCAAAACTGAATATAAAGGCTCGTTGTTAGAAAGGCTCACTGCCAAAATAGGACTTACTGTCTATAACAAGACTCATTGTCCAACAAGGGTTAACCACCTAGAGGGCTCACTACCACATAATTACAAAGAAGATAGAAGATATTTGTTATAAAGAGAAAAAAATCTCAATGCAATAGAGATTTCCACCACAATTCACTCACACACTTGCAGACATGCTTGAATGATAATGTACACCTTCAACTTACTGCTTCCAGAAACTCATCAAATAGATTTTGCACTAATCTACTCAAAGTTGCATCACACACACACACACACACACTGTTTCACATCTATCTTTCTCGCATTCATCTTTCATAAACATCTCAACTTGTATTTATACCATCTTCAACTTTGAAACTCATCGAAATTCGGCCACACACCATTTGCATTTACTAATTCAAATTAAGTCAGCACCAAAACATTCTATGCTAGAATGAGAAGGAGGGTGACAAAAACACGTACTTAATGAGGACCTAAATAAGTCCAAACATGCCTCAACATTCTTTCATGAACTTCGTAAGTAGTGTTAAGCACAAGGTCACCCAATACCTGAGTAAAACACATAAAACAATTAAGCACATACAACCTTAACATGATCCAATCTCTTTGAATAACAAAATTAACTTGAACATGACCTCTTCAACATATCCTGAGAACCGCAAGTCATAAAACTTGAACAAAATCTGAAGCAACTACATTTCTCCTGAACCTCAACTAGATACATAGAAAATCATAATTCACAACTGGTGAACATAACTCACACTGTACAATGATCTAGAAACCCAAAATCTGGATATAGAAACATCCAACAACCATGAACAATACATCAATCCTCACTAGCATAGCAGCAAATCCCAGAGAAAAACTTGGAGCAAACAATGAATACCTGCAACCTATCTCTATTACAATTTTCTCAATATCCTCGACATATACAACCAATAACCAACATTCATGACATCAATGACAACAACAACCAATTGATAACCAGTTAACCAGTTGACATCAATTAAAACACCTTCATAATTGCAACAATCTTCCCCTTTGACATTGATGGAAACACATGATGTGAAAAACTATCAAAGACAACACAACGACTTTGAACATACTTCTCATGATTTTACTTTATCCCCCCTCAGTAGATAAACTTGTTCACATGATACTTTCTCCCCCATTGACATCAATGGCAAAGGAAAAAGATATTTTCATTTATTTCCCCTTTAACATTACCAGCATTGAATACTTCTAAACAAATTCTCAATGACAACACAAGATACTACCTTCTCCCCCTGAGAGATAGCCACCAAACATCAGTCCAGAAGAAAGATAGATCCATAGACCCATTAGACTGATGCATCTCCATATGCATCTAGTTCAAGAAAGGAGGGGAAATTACCTCTAACTTCTCCTAGAGATACTCAAAAGTATATTTAGGAAGAGCCTTCATAAATATGTCAGCCATTTGATCCTTTGTAGGTACATACTCAAGATTTACTTCATTCTCCAAGACCTTTTCTCTTAAAAAGTGATACCTTATAGATATATGCTTTTTCCTTAAGTGCATCATTGTATTCTTTGAAATGTTAATTGAACTTGTATTATCACAGAAGATATAAATGGGATCATCATACATTACTCTGATATCCTTCAATGTTTGTTTCATCCATAAAACTTGTGTATAGCAAGATGTTGCAACAATATACTTAGCTTCTACAGTGGATAAGGAAACTGAATTTTTCTTTTTACTTAACCATGACACCAATCTGCAACCAAGAAAGAATGCACCACCCCGTGTACTTTTTTTGTTATCCACACAACCTACCCAATTTGTATTTGTAAAAGAGCTATGTGTAAAGTCAGTATCCCTAGGATACCATAAGCCATAATCTAGAGTGCCATTCAAATATCTGAACATCCTCTTAATATCAACAACATGTGTTTCTCTAGGATATTCTTGAAATCTAGCCACAAGACAAACTACATGCATAATATTTGGTCTAGTAGTAGCTAAATACACCAATCCTCCAATCATTGTTCTATATTTTCTCTGATTATCCTTAGATGAATCACCATCTTTACTCAATTTTCAGCCAATCACCATAGGAGTGCATACTGGTTTGGAACCATCCATCCCAAACTTCTTCAACATCTCTTTTACATATTTTGACTATGAAATAAAAATCCCTTTTTTTGTTTGATTGATTTGCAGCCCAAGAAAGAAATTCATCTCACCAAACATAGACATCTCAAACTACTTTTGCATTTCTTCAGCAAGCATTTTTTACATTGTTTCATTTCCTCCAAAGATAATATCATCAACATATACAAATACTATCAAGATCTTATCATTTTCAGTTTTGAAATACAAATTACTATTTGTCATACCTTTATTGAAACCTTGTTGAATCAAATATCTATCCAACCTTGCATACCAAGCTTTAGGAGCCTGCTTCAATCCATATAAATATTTCTTTAATCTACAAACTATATCCAATTGATCTGACAACTGAAATCCTTTTGGTTGTTCCATGTAGACTTCTTCCAATTCACCATTAAAAAATGCAAACTTTACATCCATCTAATAAACTATGAAATCCTTATGAGCAGTAAATGCCAAAAACATTCTGATAGCTTCCATCCTAGCCACCAGAGAAAAAGTCTCCTTAAAATATATAACTTCTACTTGTGAGTAACCCTTACACACAAATCTTGCTTTATTTTTTACCACTTCTCCATTCTCATTCAACTTGTTTCTGAATACCCATTTTGATCCAATTATGTTTTATCTATCGGTCTAGGGACTAATTACCAAGTTTGATTCTTCTCAATATATATAAGTTATTCTTCCATTTCTCTCATACAATTCTCATCTTTACATGCTTCACTTACTATCTTTGGTTCAACATCGAAAAGTAAACACAAATTTATTTCAGCAGTAGCAACAACTCTACTTCTTGTCAATACTCCTTTTCTCTTGCCTCCAATGATTTGATCTTCTAAATGATTATTTTTCACATGTTTAGGTGTCTTTTGGGAAACTACCATAGATTCTTCTTCTTCAATCTACTTTTCTTTTTCGTCCAAATCTTCTTCAACTTCTATGCAAATCGCGTTCATCAGATACATATCCATCAAGTTTAATTGAATTTTCAAATGCTTCATCCACATTGACATTTGTGCTTTCTACAATATTTCTTAGCCTTTTATTGAAACATTTGTAAGCTTTGCTTCTAGTAGAGTATCCAAGGAAGATACCCTCATCACATCTAGCATCAAAATTTCCTAAATATTCTTCATCCCTTTTGATATAACATTTTCTTTTGAATACCTTTAAATACTTGACAATAGGAATTCTTCCACACCATAGCTCATAGGGGGTCTTAGTACTACTATCTTTTTCTTAAAATTGATTGAATACATAAACAACAGTATGAATAGCTTCTCTCCAGTAAGCTTCCAATTGACCTGCCTCTGTAATCATTGATCTAACAGCTTCTTGAATCATCTTGTTCTTTCTTTCAACAACTCCATTTTGTTGAGGATTTCTAGGAGCAAACAATTTCCTCTTTATTCCATGAGCTTCACAAAACATGTTAAACTCATTGGAGGTGAATTCACCACCTCTGTCAAACCTCAAAAAAATTATTCTCAATTTTTCTTCATTCTCAACCATAGCCTTAAATGTCTTGAACTTATCTAATGCATCAGATTTCTCTCTAAGAAAAGTAACTCATGTATAGCTAGAGTAATCATCAATCAAAAATATAAAATACCTGTCACCTTGTAGGATTCTTACTCTTGTAGGACCACAAAGATCTGTATGAATCAGATCCAACAGTTTGGTAGTAGATTGTTCCTTTCATCTAAAGTTGTTTCTAGCTTGCTTTCCAAACTAACAATCCTTGCAAATAGCATTCATAGGCTTTGTAATCCTCGATAAATCTCTCATAGCTTGTATTGCACTAATTCTCACCAAGATCAAAATTCATATGACACATCCTCCACTGCCATAAACAACTATCATTAATTTGATAGATAAAGCAATGTTCATCAACACCCTTAAGTTGATAAATCTTTCATTCAGACTTCTTTCCAACGGGAATCACTTTTTTGGATCCTTTCCTGATTTCACATCTCTCATCCTTCAAAACAAGATTATATCCTTTTACACATTTTTCCAACACTCAAGAGATTATTCCTTAAACCCTTAACGTAATAGACATCATTAGTATTATGCTTACCATCAAAACTTACTGAACCTATCTTAGCACTAGTATCATCTCCAAACTTAACTAAGCCTCCATAATATTTTTCAAGTTTAACAAACTTACTCTTATCACCAGTCATGTGATGTGAAAATCCACTATCAACAACCCAATAGTTCTTTTCTTGTTTAGCATGAAGGGCAGAGATCACAGTATCTTCAACTTTATCTAGAGCACTTTCCTTCACCTATCTCTCAGTATTAATAGAAGTAGATTCATCTCTTATAGCCAAGAACAAGCAATCATTATCATCAGTCTCCATAATTAGACTCTTCATCAGAAATACCAACATCTTTATTTACATAATATACTCTCTTAATCATCTTCCCTTTGATTTCTTTGTTGAATCTATGTTTATTCTTCTTATCTCTTTCCTGACATCTCAAAGCATAATGACCTACTCCTCCACAACTAAAGCATTTAAAAGGTAACTTACCTTCATATTCACCAAAGCCCTTTCTCATTCTTCTTACAAATCTAGCTTCCACTTCATCGAGGTTTTCTTCATCCAGATCTTCAGCACTTGTAGCTTTAAAAGTAGTTTCTAACTTGGATCCATTTCTCAAGCTAGGATGTCTCATTTCAAATGATGTTAGAGTACCCAATAACTAATCTTTAGTATAAAACTTATAATCTACAAACTCTTCAATAGATACCTTTTCACTATATGCATCAGGTAGAGTTTTGAGAATCTTCTTCACAATCCTGGATTCATCCACTATAGCACCAAGTCCTCGCATTCCACCTACCAGCTCATCCACTCTCTATACATAGGATTTAATGTTCTCATCTTCAAACATATGCAAGATCTGGAATTGTGCCTCCAAGTTCTGCAACTTTTCTTCTTTGACCTTTTCATCTCCATGAATCTTTTCCAATGCATCCTAGACCTTTTTAGCATTTTTTAGATTTGCAACTTTGATTAACTCGGATTGTGACAGACTATTCTTCATAATGAGTTTTGCCTTATTGTTTGCTTCATGCACCTTGATCTCATCAATTGTACTTGGACCATTAGCAAGAGTAGTTTATACATTCTTATAAGCTTTCTCAACACCATATCCACAGTATTCCATATATCCTTACATCTTGATTTTTCAAAGGGCATATTTGGTCCCATCAAACCTAGGACACTCAATAGTGATCTTGCTTGCCATCCTGGAGCTTCCTTAAGTGGTTAAGATCTTCTCCAAGGAACCTGGCTCTGATACCAATTGTTGAACAAGACAATTGAGAGGGGGGTGAATCAGTTGTATCAATTAAAACTTCCACTAGAGGTAAGATCAATTATTATTCATAAATCATTTACTCTATTGATGTGATTAATCATTAAGTGTAAAAGCGAAAACTGAAAGAATAAAAAACCACACATGGCAACACGAGATTTACGTGGAAAACCCAATAAGAGAACAACCATGGTGAGGATTAGCTCACAATATAAAGAATATCAAAATCGAATACAAAGGCTCACTGCCAAAACAAGACTCACTGTCCAACAAGGGTTAACCCTCTGATAGTGAGCCTATTCTATTCGTTGTTGCTATTACTATATATTGTGAGCTAATCCTCACTGTGGTTTTTCCCTTCTTGTGTTTTCCACATAAATTTGGTGTTCTTAAGTGTTTGATGTGTTTTCTTTATTGTTTCATAAGTTTACAATTTGCTAATCCAAGATAAGGGTCTAAGGGCTAATAAAGATCTGAGTGTTAATGAAGGTTTTGATGTTTTAATTTACAACTAATTCACCCCCCTCTCAATTGTCCTATGCATCTAACATTATGTAGAATTTCCTAACTAAACTAGTTGTGTGGGAAAAACCTACAAAACTAGACTTTGGACTAAATGGAGGGGTAAAATCCACAAGTGAATTTCTTCCTTGTCTTAGGGAACTTTAAAAAAAAAAAAAGGACTAGAATTTTATTTTGAATGTTCTATCCAACTATGATAAAATTTTGACCCTTAGGGTAACCACTTTTAGTAACTTTTTTAGTTTTGTAAATTGTTGAGACTATAGTACCAACCTAGACCTAAGCAAAAAGAAGGGGGTACACATTTTTATAAAAGACAAATGGGGCATATTGAGCAAAGATTCAACAAGACCTTAATTAATTTAGAATAGATTTGTTTCATTCTTATAAATCATTTTAAGACATTATCATTTGTATTTTATATTGTTTCATCTTAACATAAATTTGTCTCAATCTATGCTACTAACACAATTTCTAACAGTATGATGGCATCCACCCACACTTGTATGCTTAACATTTTTTACTTTTTTTGGCAAAAGTGGCAAGCCACTATAATATATTAATATATAAAATAAAGTATACAAATGCCTGGTTCAGAGGGCATACCAGTAGGAAAGAACTAGGAAGAAAACCTTCGGTTATAGCCCAAATCGTTACAAAATATATGACCCAAGTTTTTCCAATAGATTACCAAATTGTCCCACAGAATTTTACAAATTGAATCCTTCACAGTTCATTATGACTCACTATACAACCATCATTCAATCATACGAACATCCATCCTTCTCTTTGTACACTCTGCAATGTATATCAAACAACATGGTTGGTTGATCTCACCAGTCATAGAATGGTCACCAACAACGCCTTTCGGTTCAACATGTTGAAGTCTCAACCAGGCCTATCAACAAGATAATGTCCATCGGCAAGAGTTCATAGTGTCACATATAAACCTTAAGTCACCCCGATGTCATTAAGCTCAAACACCTTTCGAACCAACTTGTCGGCCTGATTCACATCGATGAACAACATGAACAGGTCTATCAGCATGACCAACACTATCGATGAACATCAAAGATGTCACCTCAATATTCGATGTCCCAAAAAGAACATCATGACCACACGTTGCCAAGAGTCACTACGAAGTACACCAATGTCCCTTAAGAACATCAAGACCACGACATCGCCAAGAGTCACACTGAATAGGTCTATCGACAAGAACAACACTATCGGTGAACGCCTGGGATGTCAAAATGATAGCCCAAGTCTCCCCGAAGTCCCGACAGTTCAACTATAGTCTGAAACACTTCATCAAAAGGAGTCACACCGATGTTCAACCAGAATAGACTCATCGGCAAAACAAATTGCTTCGAAAGAAGTTCAAAATGTCACATCGAAGTTCCATGTCTCTCCAATGACCCAAGTTGGACGACCTTTCCTTGGATCGGCAAGAGTCACACCGATGAAGTACATCGGCATGACCAACACCATCGGACCAATCCTAAGAACTCATCCCGACGGACCATGTCACACTAACCAAGCACCTTCGACCAAAGATCCACTGTCAATAAGATGCATTCTGAATTCTCGTGTCAGCCCGACCATCTATTCATCGGCAAGACTTACACTGAACAGACCCATCGGCCAGACCAACACTGTCAATTCAACATTCTTAGGTCTAGTCGAGGACCAATGTTACCCCGATGATCTGTTCATCAGCCAGAGTCTCCCCGATCAAAACCAATCGGTCAGACTAGCACTGTTGATATGATACATACTAAAGTCTAGTGTTAGCCCGACAAAGTCCCATCGACCAGACTCACACCAATATAACTTTTTGACTGGACTTCTACTATCGATGTGAGTTCAAAACCTCATTCTGATAGCTCATGTCATGCTAACCACCTTCATCGGCAAGACTTACACCCAACAAACTCGTCGGTGAGATGCATTCTAAAGTCTTGTGTCAACCTGACCATCTGTTCATCGGCAAGACTTATACCGAACAGACTCATCGGCTAGACCAACACTATCGGTTCAACATTCTCGAGTCTAATCGAGGACCAATGTTACCCCAATGATCTATTCATCGGCCAAATTCTTCCTGATCACAACCAATTGGTCAGACTAGCACTGCTAATATGATACATACTGAAGTCTAGTGTCAGCCCGATAAAGTCCCATCGGCCAGACTCACACCGAGATAACTTTTCAACCGGACTTCTACTGTCGATGTGAGTTCAAAACCTCAATCTGATAGCTCATGTCATTTCAACCACCTTCATCACCAGGACACACCAAAGGTCACACCGATATGTTCAAAGAAGGAACTTCACAAGGAGAACTCAGATCGGTCTGAGTCACATTGATCTCACAGACAGTTCAGGATCCCTATGCAGATTGGCCAAACATCTCAACAAACACACTGAAATCACTCTCTCAGAGGTTCACAAGTCTCACCAATCTAACCACTTTGAGCCTATAGAGATAAACTTCCTGTCGGAAAGACAAACTAGGTGTCTCACTGATTTTTCTCTTTCAGGAGGTTCAAGTCAATACAGTTATAAAGCAATACAGTCTTTTTTTATTACTTCTCTTAAGTCTGCTAGTTCCTGAATATCATTGATATTTTCTTGAAATAAAAATTATTTCTTGTGACACCCCATGTTATCCAATCGATCAACAAGAACATTTCCTTCTCAGTAGGTATGGGAGATCTAAATATCTTCAAATTCTTCTAGCAATTTCCAAACAATCTACAACACATATTTCATGGACCAATTAAAGCAAGATTTCTCCTCGCAAGCATTAATCACTACCAGAGAATCTCCTTCAATGTGAAGTTCTTTGATGTGGAGTTGTTTTTCAAGGAGAAAACTATGAAGTAAAGCCATTGATTCTGCCATATTGTTTTATGCTTAACATTGTTAATATCTTATTTTAATATAAATTGTATGCTTTTCAATTATATATATGAGTTATCAAAGTCAAATGGTAGTTAGAATGGAAGGAAAGGTGGAAAAAAAAAGGAGGTGTCATATATTTTACCTTAACAAAAAGCACTAAAATTTGATGCTCAGGTAATCCCACAATACTGGTTTACAATTTTTGGCCAAACTAGACACTAAAATATTTTTTTCTAACTAAATCTTCACTTTCAGGCACCTATAGCGGCCAAACCATGAGGAATTTGAAGATTATGCAAACTAGTGATTTATGACATTTTGTCTGCAGATTCTAAATATAGTGTTTTCAAAAAAATTGGAATCATATTGCACTTATTTTTCCATCTCCTTCGAAAACTAGTTTTTTTCAACAAACAACATTTTTAAGGAGTGACGCTCACCGTATACAACATAACTTTTTTTCCATGAAGGATAAAATTCTAATTCTTTTGAATTTAGATTTGTAACTCTGATATCTAGTGCTTCCAATTGGTCTCATAGTTTTTTATTGAATATTTTTTTCTTAATCAAGTTTCAAAGTCAAACCAATTACAATTCAGACATAGGCGAACCGTATACAACGTAACTTTTTTTGTATGTATCAAAATTCAATTATTATTTTTTGTTCGATCAAGAACTTCAATATCTAATGCACTCATATTTTTCAAAAAAAAAATGATAATCTGCTATTTTTCCACACGTGCAGAACAGGGAGCTTGATTTTTCGGTGAAAAACCTATATTTAATAAAACTAAAAAAATGAATACATAATAAAACAAAAACATATTAAAATTATATTTGTTGGATAGCTCATTTTGAGGACTACCATCGACCAATTGGGTCTGTGAAGTATCCTCCATTTTCATCCTCAACCCGAGCTTCAAACCCCAAAATTTTGAACTTTTTGGTGCCTGAGGGGGAGAAGGGGGCAAAAGGGGGGTTCGAGCGAACCCCCTCTCTACAATTGGATTTTTTCCAAGAATGGTGGGCCCCATCATTAAATGGGTTCACTTGAACTAGGGTTCTAGGGAACCCTATTTTGGTTCGCTCGAACCAAATAGTTCATTCGAACCCCCAAAAGCATTTTTTTTTGCATGGGGTCATATTTTTCAACTTTTCCTTCAATAAAACATCATATAATTTTATTTTTGCATGGGGTCATTTTTTATAATCATCATATTTATGGATGCTTAGATAATCACTTGAATAAAACTTTATTTGGTCTCATGTGTTATGTGTTATAATAAATCTAGGGATGTTAGGTAGCTAACAAAATAATGATTTGATTATAGTGACAATTGATGCTATAAATAAAATAGTTATTATAAAATAAAATTTAGTTAGTTAAATGGTTTTCGATTTAATGGTGAAGTTGAATTACTCACAAAGATTCTATGAGAGATCACATCTTGTTGAGTGCAGAGACATAAAACTTTTGAAAAGAAATATTGAAATTGTACTTCAAATGAATTTGATAAATTAAATACTCTTTAAATCTTGACTTTAAACCAAAAACTCAATAATTCATATATACAATACCATAATTGTAAAATTGACATTACTAAATATTTTAACACTAACAAACAGTGGTAAATAATTTAATGACAAAAATTTTAAAATGCCATAAAAGTCTTCAAGAAATAAAAAATATAACTCACCTTGTGTTTTAAGTTTTATGTAAGTAATAATAATGCTAAGAAAGCATGTTATTAGTCTCCTTGAAGCAAACATGATTTCTTTTGTATAAAAAAGTAAAGTTTAATGCAACGAGGTCTCATATCAAAAAAATAGTTATTCCTCATAATTACATCGTCTAGGTTCCTAAATTTTTCATTAGCTACATAATTTTGTCTTACATGGTGACTTTAAATAATGATATATACACTATATAATCATTTGAAGAATTTCAGAACAATCAATGTTCCCATTATGATGTCAAAAAAGTGGACAAATTGCAAATCATTTTTTATTACAATTAGGTTTAAGATAACAAAAACATAAAAAAACTCCAAGGAAAAGATCAAATTTTGAAGGTGGAATTATTTAAAAATTGGCTTGCTTGATGAAAGAGCTAAGAAATGTGGAATTAACTTTTGGACGAAAATGTAGTTGCACATTAATAAATGAACTTTTTAATGAATATAATAATTAATTAACTTTATTTAAAGTTAAAATAATTTATATAATAGAATTTTAAAAGATGAAAATAAATAGAAATGAGAATATTGTTTCAATTAAAACTTTGAATTGTAATTAAGAATCACAATTTCTTATATATATTGGAAGTAGAATGATATTATTTAAATTGGGTTGTTCTTAGAATTTGATAGATTGAGTTTTCTAATGACATGTTTAATCTTGAGTGTCACAAATTTGACTTCCGTACATATTTGATCTATAATGCATGGATTTAAATTAGTTGAATATGGATTTGTAAACAATACATTACCTTTTTCTTTGATGTTTACTAAGCATAAGGATTAGTAGTATCAAAGAATAATTTGAGAGATTTCTAGATTGCAAGAGTTGAGTTCTTCTATGTTAACATTTTTTTATTAGATTGACTTCATGACCATGGATGAGATATGAAGACAACACTCTCTCACACATGTAATGTCCTAGATATTTTTTAAGCAAAATATGGTTCATTTTAATGCTTCAAGTCAAAGTGTTCTTAGGTTTGATTTAAACTTATATTATTGATATATCTTTATTAATTAATTACACATTGAATGTCTTTAAATACCAATACAATATTAAATTGCACACAAACATGTACCAAGTCGACTTATAATAACAAGTGAAAAATGTGAGAATTGACCAAAAAATAAATAAAAATTTAATTACAAAGGTCAATTCCACATGGGATGAGGTTAACCTTGAGCATTAGAGATTCATGATCTAGGACCTCGAGAGGCATACATATTAAGGTGGGGAATGAGTGTATGGATGTGGGTGCAAGGATAGATGCAACAAATAGATAACTTAATAGTAAATGTACAAGAGTAAGTACAAACAGGGATGTGATAGGATCAAATGTGTAGGATATATGTAAACTTAGATGGATATAAGATCATGGAATGAGACCAACTTTATACAAAAGTACACCATTTATCGATATAAAATTATATTAACACACTTTATGAGAAATGACATGAATATGCAAATTTTGTTAGAGTAATCATGCATTAGTTAATAATTAATTAATCTTTAATTATTATTAGTCTAATTTATTCTCATGCACTTAAACTAAACTTAGGAGTTCTTTATTAAGTTAACTAAGTGTTTTTCTATGTTAACTAAAGTGAGCTATTATTAGATCATTTTGTCTCATCACATGTGATGTTGACACGTGTCCTGATCTAATCCCTTTACCATTTAGAGTTACTCCTATATAGCAATCAACCTTCATTGTATTATCTCTCTAACACTTGCTCTTTTGTTCTCTTGAACTCTCAACCTTTGAGAACTCTTGTTTTCCTTGAAGATTCTTGAGGTCCATTCTATAGTTTTTTCTTGTTGAGGAATATAGCAATTCTTTCTTTGTAGATCTCTTACATGGAAGGTGTCTTTGTTCGTTATTTGATCCTGTGACTCATGTTTTTCACAATTCTAACAAATTTTACCATTACAATGATATGATTAATATATTAGAATTCTTCTACTATAATTCACCATTATAGATGATTGATAATATCATTAGATCAAATTAGTTATGAAAGACATATCACAAGTTAAAGAAAATTCTTTATATATGATTTTTTTTGTTTTATTTTACATCTTCCATTCTTAATGTAAAATATTATCATAATTATAAATATTTATGTAATTAAATTAATATTATTTATAACATATTTCAAAAGAAATATGTTATATTTGTATTTGAATAGTATAAATTTATTATTTATATTAATTTTAGGTTGTTTTTTAATGACTCTTAATTTATGTTTTATGTTTAATTGAATAATATAACAATTTTAATTTTAATATTTTTATTTTGTTAGATGCAAAATATTATCATAATTATAATTATTTATGTAATTGTATTAATACTATTTATAACATATTTCAAAAAGAAGTATATTATTTTTTAGAATAATATAAATTTAATATTTATATTGATTTTTAGATTTTTTTGTATATGAATCTTAATTTATATGTTTTATTTTTATTTTTATATTTATATTATTCTTAAAATCGTTTCTTGTACAACTCTCAATTTATAATTTATGAGTTAGTTTGTCTTTTCAAAAATATATTTATCAAATTGTAAATTTGCACGCATGTATTAGATATTAAGATGATATTTTTATAATATGAAATATTTTATTCACTATTACAAAATGATAAGAAATTTATTTTAATTTATATTAACTAAATGCATATTTACGATAATAAACATTTTAAGACTTCATTTATAATAGGTATGATATCTTATTCCATGGATTCCATGGAGAGAGTTGATTCTCATGCACCATTTTCATTTTAAAGTAGTATTGGTAAATTATTTTTAAATTTTCATAATTTTATTACATTTATTTTTCAAGATATAATTGCAACACATAGATAATTATATTTTACTAAGTTATAAAATAATATATTTTATATCTTAATTTTAGATACTATAATGTTATTATAAAATTATTTCTAAGCTATTATAAGTGTTTCAAGTTGTAACAATGACTTTTATATATGATTGTATAAAAATGAATTTTTGATGTATATATTATGTTATAATTGTAAATATTTATGTCAATTCATTTGATATGTGTGTGTGTTTTTCATGGTCTATTTTATAATTATAAATTTTATAGTTTATTAGTCTTTATCTTATTCATTTTTACTCACTTTATAATTTATGTGATTTACTATCTTTTTATTGATAATTTTATGAACTTATTGTTGCACAAACGGTTGTCATTGCATCAAAAGATCGACCTGTTAATGCTTGATACAACTGCCAGAGTTAATGAATCCATGGGAGGCAGCTAAGCCATGTCACGAACTTGAGTGTTGCGCTACACAACACAAGGAGACCAAGGGTACACAAGTTGCAACAATCCCCTCAGTGCAAGTGAGGGATTCAAACCCATGACCCAAGCTCTGATACCAATTGTTGCACAGACGATTGTCATTGCACCAAAAGATTGACTTGTTAATGCTCGATACAACCACCAAAGTTAATGAATCCACGAGAGGTAGCTAAGCCATGTCACAAATCCGAGTGCTACACTACACATCACAAGGAGACCAAGGGCGCACACCTTGCAACACTTATAAAATCATACTTATTGGTGTGGTATTAGGATGATAATAAGTTTGTAATGTAAATTATTTTGACCTAAATTGTGAAACAAGAAGAAATCTATTTCAATCTATCTTGGACAACATATGTTTATAATAAAATAACATTCCAACTCTTCATTTATAGTATACTATGCTTAATTTGAAGTTATTATTGATAAGTCATATATAAATATATATAAAAACGTAATTTTAAGGTCCAAGAACCATCAAAATTTGTAGAGCCCTAAGTCTTTCTCACACCATTTAGCCATCCTCCTAGACTGCATGACAAAATAATCAAAGGCCAAGACTACCTACCGCAATACTCCTTCCAATTTAAAACCAAAAACCATAATATCATTTGAAAAGTCCACCTTGACATAAAGAGTTACGTTTTACACATTTTTATTTTCTATCTTCCCTACTCAACATGAACCCTCTAGGAGGCACTTCCTAGCAATGGAAGCCATCAAAAGCAACACTGAGAAAAAATTCAAATGATGCATAGTGACCAATGACATCCCAAATATCGATCCTTCACACCTAGTGGCATACCAAGCACACAATGATCACACGCTTCAACCTTCCCTATGTCCTATCTCTTAACTCACAAATAATATTTAATAATGGTGTATATCCTTCCCTTACTACTAATAATGGCTTCTTGATTGTTCTATGTCTGGCCCTATATTGGGTGGTCTCAAGATATAGTTTTAACACACATTAGTGATAGTTTTTAAATTTATGCTTAGTATTATTTTTCAATATATATATTTAAAAAAGCACCTTATCTTCTATTTAAATATTATAAATTTTATATTTATATTGGTCTTTAAGTTGTTCCATGTTGTCATTTAACAATTTAGGCAAATTTTTAAAAAAAAATTATTGACTTGTAAACTTATACTTATGGAAAAGTATTAAGATGGTGATATTTTTGTTGAGCACCCAAAATACTAAGAGGGGGGTGAATTAGTATTCTCTTAAACCATCCAAACATTAAACATCTAATCACTTATGCATATTCAAATGCAGTAAGGAAAGAAAGCTTGAAATATTCACAACATCACATAACACATGATCACTAGGATTTTTACGTGGAAAGCCCAAAATGGGAAAAACCACAGTGAGGGTTAGCTCACAATATATTATAACTAGTTATAGTATATTTATAAAAATGCTTATTATAGGTGGACTCACTATCCACAGAGAAAAAAATAGAAGAGAGATGGCGGCTCACAGCCTAATTTTGAATTGTTACAATTGCATCTAATATATGCATGAATTATAGTTCCATTGAAGCATAATAAAAATTTGTATCTAATTTTGATTCAACACTTTGCCTCACTCTTCATTCATACAATTTTGATCTTCAACTTAATATTCATAACTTAACTTCATACTTCTCTGCTCAAATTCACATCACACACATCACATACTACTTGTCATACCTCAAAAATACCAAAATAATCCAACATATATATCTGCATCAAGTATAACATCAATTAGGTTGTCCTAATTAGATGTAATACCTAAAATGTAACTTGTCAGTTCAAAACATTTCATTTCACAATGTGCCATAATTCAGAACTCAAAATATCTTAAGATAGGTCATCATGGACCTATAATAGATCCCACATAAGACTGCTATACATATTTATCATTCGCACAACATCAAACGTGTTAGGTTGGATTCACATAAGACCTAAAAGAAAAAACCTTCATCTATGTATCCACATCTCAACACATGGACCTCAAATCTCGATGTCATCTGGAATCCATTCTCAAATGACATATGGAAAATTATCTTCAACATCACAAGGCCAAAAACTAATCCCTAGAGAACTGTAGATTCTCCCACACAAACACACTGTACAAAGAATAATTGTGAATTTCAAGGCTGAACTTTGCTAGTCATATCTCTCAAACTACTTATCCAAACAAGATTAAATCTTGGATTTAGGTGCATCTAGCATCAAAAAAATTATGTTAGAAGCACATAATGATATCTTGATTTGCGGAGTAGTGTGGACCCAAAAATTGGCGCACTATTACACTGAATTAGCAGATTTGACACTTAGTTAAATTTCTACTCAACTGGTCTTTTCAAACCAAATAAACTTGCACAAATGTCATCCTTAACATCTCAAAAACCTGTTAGAACTGATCATAATAATCCACAACAATGTTGACAACATTATATCATGTTGTTATGTACCTTCCATGCTCATGTTTCCAAACAATATCATCAATGAAAAACTTCAACAATCTCCCCAAACTTCCAACAATATCCCCCTTTTTCATTGATGGAAACATGCCAAAAATCTCCAAAAATACTCTTCCCCTTTGATATCAAGGGCAAATGGTTCCTATATAAAAATTTTTGATTCTTACAGAAACTCCCCCTAAAAGATGTAGTCATATATACAGTTGGGAAATAATTAATTGACTCCCCCTGAGTCATGTACCAAAGCCAAAACCAAAAAGGTACTGAAAAAATTTCTTTATATTGTCCACATATATACAAATAATCTAAATAGAAATGCGTAAAAAGATAAAGAATGAGTCAACTAGAGGTGGTTGACACTTACAACTTCTTTAGGTGATCTTCCCAATCTTGCCTTCCATTATCTCATTCTCTTTTAGCCTCCATAAGCAACCTGTTATAAATTTAAATCTCTAACAAAAGGTATTCTCCCTCTTTTGGAATGGCAGGTACCAGATTCATCTTCTTAGCTTTGTTTGCACTTAGGATGGATTTTGAAATGGGTATGAATTTTGGATTGACTAGATCCCCTACCTCTCCAAACTACAAAATAATGTGTTCTTTTTGTGCCTATAGTTTGAAGAACTTCTTGTGCATGTATTCAATGGAATTCCTTATTACACCTTTGAGGTCGAGTGTCGGATCATAGGCACTAGAGGCAACATTGATTTGGGACTCAATAGAGTCCATCTCCTTTATGCTTTATGTGGCTTTGGGCCACTTCATGCCATATTGATACAAGGCCTTTGCTTCATCAACACATCCTTCAATAATTTTGAGTATGTGTAATTGCACATTTCTCTGTCATCTACAACATCTTCTTATCACTCAACCTTTTCTCTAATTTTTTATCAACTTCTTCCTTAAGTCCGGATGTATAAAATTTGAATGAATCAATGAGCAGTCTCACGTTTTCCATACTAGAGAGTGTGGTGTCACCGTTTGATCTAGGTATGGCCTCTTGCAATGCCTTGATTGCTTCTTCCATTAGTTTTCCACTCTTCTGATGTGTTTCAATTATTTCTTTTCTGAAAGATGCATGGAACATGTCTCATAGTTGAATCTTGTGGATGGGAGATATCTTTTCCATATCAACATTCCCTTGATGCATCGACAATTGTAGCAATTGGGATGATATAATAGGTTTAAATTTAGGTTGCATGCTCAAAATATTATTCAAGGAATCTCTGGTGGAGCCAAAAGATTCACTAGAAGCCTTAAAAATTTCCTCAATCTTTCCCTTGTTCTCTGCAATATCAAAGTCAACTGGTTTTTCTATTTCTACATCTTTGGATGCGTCCTTGTTCTTGTCTTCCTCTTCCTCTTCATGCTCTTCTTCTTTATATTCATCAATATTTTCTTTATTCTCTGCATCATCATTCTTAACATCATCAACCTTGCTTGTGTTCTCTTCCTCTATAATGTATTCAATGTTTTCCATAGGATTAACTTCATCCTTTTGTACCAAAGGAGGAGTGATGGTGTTTTCCTTTGCAATGTCTTCTCTGATTATTGCCTCCTCAACATTTCTCTTTGTCATGCCCTCCACTTCTGGAGGAGTGTTAGCTTGTGCAACTTCCTCATTTGTATCCTTCTCATATTGAGAATCATTTGTCTGCACTTCTTCCTCTACATTAGGTTCCAGAGTAGTGATATCATCATTCACTTCTTCTTTTTCCACTGGTAACATCCCTAGTTTTTGAGTTATTTCCTCTTATTTTTCGTTGCTCTCTTTCCAGGTTCTTTCAAATTTATCTTGATCCTTTCCCATAGGGGTGGTTACCATTTGTTTGGTCCTCAACTCTTTGCTAAACATAGTAGCCAATTTGGATTTTTCATCCTCTAATAATGGAGCACTTACTCTCTCCAAAGCCTCTTCTTTAAGCCTCTCATGTTCTTTTATTACCTCTTGTCTTCTCTTCAACAAAATGTTCCATAGATCTTCAAGAACATGCTTCTTTATGTTTCACATATCAACTTCAAGTACAATAATATACTTAACTAAGCTTAAATAATGGTATCCTTGTCTACCTCATTTTCATCCTTATAAAGAGTTGCAGTATCCCCTAGCATATCATTTTGCAAGAGGGTTGATGCAAAAAGTTGGGTGCACAAAAAGCTCAGAAAGTGGAAGTGTTTTTGCTGTTTTTCAGAATTTGTCACAGTTGGACTAAAAATTTGAGGCACTTACACAATGTACTTTTGAAAAATTCACTAATATGAAATTTATAATTTTGAATCTAGTTTCTAAATATGTAAATTATTCAAATACCTAGATTGTAAAATTTAAACTTTGATAGAGATCTATAAAAACCACTTTTTAAAAGTCCCTATTTTTTTACCATACCATGCACGTGTACGGACACCACTTTTTAACCCAAATAAAAGTATTTTTCTAATTCCTTTTGGGGAAAGAGAGCTAACAACATGAAGATTGATGAAGAAATTTTTTTATAATTTTTTGTTGAATATTTTTTTTAATTGAATTTTTATTGACCTTAATTGTTGTTTCTAAAAATCAACATGTACAGACAGCATAATTTGACCTAAACTAAACATTTTTTTGAAACTTTTATTTTCATTGTGTAGAGAATTTTCTGAAGATTGATTCCATATAATTTTTTTTACAAGAAACTTCACCAAAAAAAAGTTATTAAAAAATAAGAAAAGTATGATATTTCAAGTTTAAGGACTAGTTTTCTTACAAATTAATTAAAAAATAGAAAAAATAATCCAATATTAATAAAAAATATATATTTGGAAACTAGACATTGTGTTCTCTAATGGGTTTTAATTTTATAGATTGATTCAGAAAAATAGTCCATCAGCCATATTGCCAAAGTTAGACATTCTTCTTCGATCTGCCTTAGTTTTTTAGTTGCAGGTCAAAGGTTAAGGCTCGGATTGCCAAGCCTTTCCCGAGCCTAAAACCAAGGCTACATGTGGGTTGGGAATTCAATTTTTAAATAACACATACACATTACGAAAACGCATATGAGTTATTTAAATGAAACGTGTATGCATTATGTTTTTACCCGTTAGGTAAAGGTAACACATACGCGTTATGAAATGCATACACCTTCTATTTTCAGAATGAGTATGCGATTCATAATGCATATGCATTTATTATATGACCATTTTTCCCTAATTTAAAAAATTCTAATAAACCACATTTTTCCTACAACATTCTTTTTTTGCAGTACGATACGAAAGCGCCATTGTTTGCATTTTTATTGCAAATTTGTCTTGTGGAGGGCATATTCTATTGCAAATTCTTGGAAGAGACAAGTGTAGGTTGAATTTTCTAAAGTGGAATCAAGTACAAGAATATTTTACAAGAAGAATTTTTAAAAAAGAGCTTTTGGATGTATTCATGATGTTTTTGTACTTCAAAGTTTATAGAAGAAAGGAGATCTTCATAGTACATAGTTTTATTTGAATATTTGAAGGAGATGGAAATTTGAAAATAGGTTACAAGTGAATCATTTTTTTTTTTCATGAAAGAGGGTTTTGTAACCATGGGATCAAAGCAAAGACAAAGAAAAAAGTGTAGAAATTCAGTGACACCCGAAGAAATTCAAGCAAATAAAGATATGGAGGAAAAAAGACAAAGGGATAGAAGAGAAAGGATTCATCAAATGAAAAATTTGGAAGCATCTAGTTCCATGAATGATGAAATGAATGTAGATGATGCAAATGTGGATATGGTGAGTATGGAATAAAATGTAATTATGGAGACAAACTCAACTATGCCTTCAACTTCAACTTTGAATGATATGGGAATAGTACCTATACAAACAACTTCAGGTATGTCTTCAAATCCACCTCCCAATGATATGGAAAATGCACCTATTCAAACAATCTCTCTAGGTATGTTTTCAAACCCAAGTCTTGATAATATTGATTTTGCTTGTTCAGATGAAGCTGGATACACCATTGATGATATCAATAATTCTAGGGTTGAAACAATGCAAAAACAAAAAAATGATGAAAATATATCTTATGAGAATGCAAATGATAATCAAATCCCTCATATTGATGAAATGAGAATGAAATCCCTTTCACATTTGAAAATTAAAATGGAATCCCTTGTGTGAATGAAAATGAAACCCCTTGTATGGATGAAGGTGAAAATGTATTTTTTACAATTGAAAAAGATGTGCTAGATAACCTTTGTGGTAAATTTTCTTGGAGACAAATTACAACTTATGGAAATAAAATATATAAAAAAAAATTTTATAGAAAGAAATTAGGATTCCAATGTCAACTCATGGCGCAATTGATGAGAATGTGGAAAATGAGAAAAGTGATGAAAAAATTAGGTATTTTTGTAAAACCAAAAAAAAAAGATGATTCAGTAGAAAAATTCATATCTAGTGTTGCTAATGCTATTGATTTTATAGGTAAGAAAATTCAATCTAAAGATTAAAATGTGGCTCGTCGTGCAATAACAACTACTTTAGTTGATAAAAGCAACTTCAAATAAAAGAATGTTAAGTAAGATTAGTAAATGTATAAAATTAAATCCTAAAACTTTGATAAGAGATGCTAAAAGAAGAGAAATTATTGAAAAGGATCCAATTAATCAATGTTGTAGTTTTAGTGGTAGACTCCCAAGATCGGACATGAAATTAACTAATGAAATCAAATCTTTAATCGATAAATTTTGGCATGATAATACAAGAGTATCACCTAACATTAGAGATGTCTTAAAATTAATGGTGGGTTCCAAAATTCGTGTAACTCATCCAAAGAATCTCTTAGATATGACTCAAACTAAATTATATAAAAAGAAAATAGATGCTTCAATCTTACCATTGAATATTAACATAAGTCAAAGATCATTCGAAAAGTGTAAACCTTGGTATGTTAGAATTAATAAGAAATAAATCTCTTGTTGTTGTAAGACTCATGTACAATTTCATTATTATTATGACAGTTTTTTATATATACGATGCACTTTGCATGTTAACCAAATTATGCAGGATATTTGTGGTATTAATATGCCACCTAAAAGAATCAAAGATTTTATAGCAGGTTTGTTTTGTGAACCCTCTAATGGAAATTTATTTTATTTAAAAGAATGTATTTCTGGAGAATGTGTTAGATGTGCTAATTTTTCATTATTAGGAGAATGTATGCATGAAAGTAGTTTAGATGAATTTGGACAACAATTAGTGGATGTAAAAAAATTTAAAAATGTTGAGTATTCTTTAAAAGATGGAAAAACAAGAAAACGTTGTGAGCTAATTATGGAAAAATTTAGTGTACATGCATTTATTAAAGAATTTAAAGATAAGATTGTACCTAAATATGTTCAACACTCTCAGTATGCTCATTGTCTTGGTAATCAATTTTGTTTATGTAAAAACACATTCCCAATTGGAACTATATTGTTAGTTGTTGATTTTGCTGAAAATTATACTCTTGCTCCACGAGAAGAAATTCAATCACAGTATTATAATTCAGTGCAAGTAGCTATTTTTGTTCATATTGTTTATAGACATGAAGATGAAATTAGAGAAGATAATAGAAAAAAATTGAGAGAGTACCATTTTTATGTAAGTGATAATCAATTACATTCATCTAAGTTTGTTCAATATTGTTTTGATATATTTTACAAAAATTTAAAAGAAAGAGGAATTCAAATGCTAGAACATCTCATATGGTCGGATAATTGCACGGGTCAATTCAAAAATGCTAGAATGTTTTATTGGTTATGTAGAGTTCATATGGAAAATAGTATCCAACACATATGGATTTTTTTTGAAGCCGGTCATGGTAAGGGAGAAAATGATGGAGTAGGTGCATGTGTGAAAAGAGCTCTTGCTAGAGAGCAACTAAAATTTGAGGATGATATTAAATTTAGAGATGCACGTGCAATTATAGATTGGTGTAATACCAATTTATCTACAAGAGCAAGTGAGAGCTCAATAATTTTCCACTTCTTTTGGTTAGTTGAAGAAAATGATATTTGTTCTCGACAAGATTGTGAAACAATTAATGGATCTACAAAATGGAATTCGTTTAAGAGTTTGAATGCAAACACATGGACAATATAGACAAGGGAGTTGGAATGCTCTTTTTAATTTTGTATTGTAGGTGATTGGGCAGTGTGTGAAAATACGGAATGGGTCGAACAATGGCAACAAAGATCCTTAACACCTACATCGACACATGTTCAACATGGAACGACAATTGAAGATAATCAAGTGTTCGCATCAAATGATTATGATCGTGTTTTTGATCTTGTACAATAAGGTACATTATTTATTGAGTTGAATTTTAAATGTATGCATGTTTATATGTTAATTAAATATAAGTCACTCTTTATTGAATTTTTTATCTATTTTTGTAGGACATGTGTATATTGCCATTTCACCTTAGGAGAATGAAGAGGAGACGGAGTATTGGTTGGCTAGATGTGTTGAGAGAAAACATAATTTGGTACATCCTAGAGTGGATGATGATAACTTTGAGTATCCAACTAGTTCAGTGGTTTTTGTTGGCACCTGGCTTTGAAAATATTTGATAAGAAAGAATGGCTTGCCTGCATTTGAAGATTATGGAAGATAAAAGAAGATTATACATTATTCACATTTGCTTTTGGCAACCAATATAAAACTAGTTAGATATCAAGGGAGGCCTACTAATAAATTTGTATGGACACTTTCAATGGATGATCATGAGATTATCATAGATGCATTGCAAAAAAGAGAGGATGCAGATGGTACAACGGAGTAAATAAATATTGGTAAGTATATCTAGTTGTACATATATATTTAATTGATATATATATTTGTCTTTATTCATTTACTAATTAAAGTTTTATATCATTTTTTGTTTCAGGTCTCCCTTGAAACTATATGCTTTACAAAAACGAGAGGATATGCACTCTTATTACAATGGAATTCGAATCTAGAGATAGGTAACTATATATAGTTGTAGATACATTTAGTTGAGAGTATAAATATAAAACTAAATTTAATTCATTTTCATTTTGTACAAAAAATATAATTGATTTCATATCCCCTTAAGCCATTCTCTTAAAACCCCTTAAGCCATCCTCTTATGTACCATTAATCCATCCTCTTGCATCCCCTTTAAGTATCTCTATTAATTCCCCTTAAGTCATTCTATTAGGACCCCTTAATCCATATCCTTGTATATCTACCCTTAATCCATCCTCTTTCATCCCCTTAAGTTACTCTCTCAACACCCCTTAAGCTATCCCCTTGTGTACCATGAATCCATCCTCTTGCATCTCCTTAATTCACTCTCTCAACACCCCTTAAGCCATCCCCTTATGTACCATTAATCCATACCCTTGCATCCCCTTAAGTCACTCTCTCAACACCCCTTAATCCATCCCCTTATGTACCATTAATCCATCCTCTTGCATCCCCTTAAGTCACTCTCTCAACACCCCTTAAGCCATCCCCTTATGTACCATTAATCCATACCCTTGAATCCCCTTAAGTCACTCTCTCAACACCCCTTAATCCATCCCCTTATGTACCATTAATCCATCATCTTTCATCCCCTTAAGTCACTCTCTCAACACCCCTTAAGACATCCCCTTATCTACCATTAATTTGTCCTCTTGCATCCCCTTAAGTCTCTTTATTAATTCCCCTTAATTCATTCTATCAACTCCCCTTAATCCACCCTCTTGAATCCCCTCAAGTCATCCTCTTAAAGGACCCTTAAGTCAAATCCTCTTACATACCCTTAATTCACAAATCTATATGGGTTTTAAGGGTTTAGGGTTCATCTCCCAGTCTTTAGGTCATATAGTTTAAGGTTTAGGGTTTTAGGGTTTCTAGGGTTCATTCTATCAACTCCCTTAAAGTCAAATCATTCTATTACCCTTAGTGTTCTAGGGTTTCTAGGGTTCCACCCTCATACATCCCTTAAAGTCATTATATCAAATCCCCTTAATCCACCTCTTGTATCCCTTGAAGTCATACTATCAACTCCCCTTGATCCACCCTCTTCAATATGGATTAATGGTTTAGGGTTTATCTCCTAGTCTTTAGGTCACATGGTTTAGGGTTTAGGGTTTCTAGGGTTCATGAGATGCTTAGAATAAAAAATATATATTGGTTTTAAGGGTTTAGGGCTCATCTCCTAGGATTTAGGTCCTATGGTTTAGGGTTTAGGGTTTCTAGGGTTCATGAGATGCTTAGAATAACAAATCTATATGGGTTTTAAGGGTTTAGGGTTCATCTCCTAGTCTTTAGGTCATATAGTTTAAGGTTTAGGGTTCTAGGGTTTCTAGGGTTCCACCCTCTTACATCCCTTCAATTAATTCTATCAAATCCCCTTAATCCACCTCTTGCATCCCTTGAAGTCATTCTATCAACTCCCCTTAATCCACCCTCTTTAATATGGATTAATGGTTTAGGGTTGATCTCCTAGTCTTTAGGTCACATGGTTTAGGGTTTAGGGTTTATAGGGTTCATGAGATGCTTAGAATAACAAATCTATATGGGTTTTAAGGGTTCAGGGTTTATTTCCTAGGATTTAGGTCCTATGGTTTAGGGTTTAGGTTTTGTAGGGTTCATGATATGCTTAGAATAACAAATATATATGGGTTTTAAGGGTTTAGGGTTCATCTCCTAGTCTTTAGGTCATATAGTTTAAGGTTTAGGGTTCTAGTCTTTCTAGGGTTTCTAGGGTTTCTAGGGTTCATTCTATCAACTCCCCTAAAGTCAAATCATTCTATGACCCTTAGGGTTATAGGGTTTCTAGGGTTTCTAGGGTTCCACCCTCTTACATCCCTTCAATTCATTCTATCAAATCCCCTTAATCCACCTCTTGCATCCCTTGAATTCATTAGATCAACTCCCCTTAATCCACCCTCTTCAATATGGATTAATGGTTTAGGGTTGATCTCCTAGTCTTTAGGTCACATGGTTTAGGGTTTAGGGTTTATAGGGTTCATGAGATGCTTAGAATAACAAATCTATATGGGTTTTAAGGGTTCAGGGTTTATTTCCTAGGATTTAGGTCCTATGGTTTAGGGTTTAGGTTTTCTAGGGTTCATGATATGCTTAGAATAACAAATATATATGGGTTTTAAGGGTTTAGGGCTCATCTCCTAGGATTTAGGTCCTATGGTTTAGGGTTTAGGGTTTCTAGGGTTCATGAGATGCTTAGAATAACAAATCTATATGGGTTTTAAGGGTTTAGGGATCGTCTCCTAGGATTTAGGTCCTATGGTTTAGGGTTTAGAGTTTCTAGGGTTCATGAGATGCTTAGAATAACAAATCTATATGGGTTTTAAGGGTTTAGGGCTCATCTCCTAGTATTTAGGTCCTATGGTTTAGGGTTTAGGGTTTCTAGGGTTCATGAGATGCTTAGAATAACAAATCTATATGGGTTTTAGAATAACAGATCTATGATATGTATTTAATTCAAACTTGACAAAATTTTGAAAGCACGCACCTAAGCTAATGATGGCTTAGGAGAACTCACCACAACTTGTGGTTGGTCAGTACTAGGTATCATTTGACCTCCCTACATATAGATATAATATATCAATTCAAACATGTGTACACATTCAAAATAAATTAGATGTATCCACACAAACTATTTAATCTATATTGGTTCAAGTACCTAACCAAAAGGTGAGCCTAGATCTACAACACTTGACATATAGACACGATCATTTTGAGTTTCAGGCATTGTGTGATCATGCATCTACACCAGACACTTATTGAATTAATATTATATTATATATATAATTTGATGTTATTATTTACATGAATTTTGCACATTTCAAAAAAAAAAAATTAAGTTCAAAAGATGAGCATACCTATGTAGGATGATGCTCAAAATATATTAAATCCATATATGAATTTGTCCCAGATACATGTGAGTCACTTGAATTGGATGCCTGATTATTCCTATTGCTCGAGCCTCCATTCTCTCTATTGACCACTTCAGCCACCATGTGTGTATTCTGATGAGTGAGATGTCCTGAAAGTGAACTCAATGCTCCTAATGTTGATAACATGGTCTGCTGTTAAAATGCAGCAAGAACACTAGGAGGAGGAGGAACAATAGGAGCAATCAAAGCACGTTGTTGAGGATCAACACGTGCTCCTAATCTATGTTGGGGCATGCCACACCCAACTCCTTGGAATGACCTCATATCAAAATAGTTGGGTTTTAAACCTAACTCAAACTCATCCCATAACTTTCTCAAAAAGTATAGGGGCACCTCAGAATTTCCACGTGGTGGACTATCAAACACCATCCACCATCTATCCCAAAAATGTGCAGCTATCTGGGGGTGCCTACACCATAAATTTGAAATTCATTTTTTGATGGGTGGAATTGGTTGGTTTGTTTGGGGGTTAAAAAAATATTGGCACATGGCTTCTTTGGTAATTTTAAGGTCATTAATTTCTTTATAAGACAATCCATCTGCATAGAATTGTCTCCTCTCTTCTCTCCATTGATGGAACCTATCTAGGTCTGCATCAATAGATCAAACATAATTGACAATAGTTTGCATCGTAGATGCAAACCGTACGAGATGGGGGGGATTCTAAGATCATTCTTTATCAGATCTATATTTCCCTGAATCACAATAAGATTTGCCCTAATGCTCTCTCTCAACTGATCCTGATCTACTATGGGGGGTGGGGGGTTAGGATGTGGAGAGTTTGGAGGTGTGGGGTTTTTTTGTGGTGGTGAGTTTGGATATATGGGATCTACAACAATTTGTGGTTCAGGCATAAAATCCTCTATGGTAAATACGGGATCCATGTGAATGTAACCAAATGGCAATTGCATGTTAAACAATTAAAAAATATATATCAACAAACTAATTAAATAATGCACACAATTTGAAAGTTATTTAAAAATCACATTGAACGTGCACAAATTCAAAATATATTTCATTTGAAGACCCTTTGATTTATAACATTAAAAAATCCATCATTAAAAATCCATAGCATGTACACATTAAATTGAATCCATAAACTTATTTTTAGCTAGATATCACTTGATGATTAAACTATAGCTAAATTTGATGATATGCATTAATTGATTTGTTTAAAATATATAAAACCACGTGGATTAAGGTAAAGACTTAAGATTTATTTAAATAAATCACCATCAACATTTAAACTAGGAGTTGGATAAATTGTATCAAGAATTGAGAGCTCACAAAAGGCTACGATATCAACAATGAGGCTTCTTTGAATCATTATTGGAAAAATTAAATAAGAAGATTAGAAATAGAGATTGTGAACATGAGGTGAGGAACCATTTAATTTCTATAGGTAAAGGACTAAAGAATGAAAAATAAGATACATGTAGATATATAACTTTGATTTCTCAAATTGGTTGTTAATAGGAGGTTAGGGGTTGTTTGAGTGTCTTCTATTACATATATAAAGGTGGAAAAAGAGAACTTGAAAGGTCCCCAAGATAATTTAGGTTATGAACAACTCAAGAATGAGTGTGAAAATGGGTAAATGATGAAAACCATGTAGTTTAATTCAAGTAAAAATTATACTAGATTCTATTTATATTAAATTATTATTGTTAGACAAGGGTGCTTAATGGAGCTCATAAATATCAAGCCTATCATTAATTAACTAATCCATCAATAAATAATTTATTCTTCTAAGTTTTTATGGGTCTCTAGAGCTTTATCTTTTGGGGCGAGGGGACATTTACTCATAGGTGTGGTTGTTTCCCAACAAGAGTATATATCTATAGAGCTAAGGTATATCGATTGTGAATTTACATGTGTATTTATCAAGTATGACATAGAATTTAATTAAATGCGAGGGCATAAATTGATTTATCTAGGTTTTCAAATTTCATGATAAGAGACACAAGTTCTCTATAGTGTGACAAAGTAGTTAAGAAGAAATTATAAGTTTAACACTAACATTGATTTATAATCTCATTCATTGTTTTCAAAGCATACTATTTAGATAAGAATAAAAAATTAATAGAAGACATTCAAAGGGACACATAGATATATGTTAACTCAGTAATTGCAATACATGCAAAATAAACAAAGATGAGCTTGAGCTCTATTGACATACTAAAAATGGCTTCTTTAAGTACACAAAGACTTCACTAAATTTAAATTTAGTTGTACAATGAAATCATATTTATACATGTGAAAGTATGGAATGTTTTAGGGTTTATAATAGTATTTTATTATATATTAGAATTTTTTAAATATTTTTGTAATTAATAGCTCCAAAAACCTTTGGTCCATGAGATCGAATATAACATATAAATTTTAAACAATATACATATTTGTACGTAACTTGATTTTATAAATAACACTATTTCTAATTGCAACCCTTGAATTCTAACTCTAAACCTTACCTCAACACTAACACTAATTCTAACTTGAACCATAGACCGTAATTATAACTTGAACTCTAACTCTAAACCCTAATTGTAATTAAATCCTATCATAACCTTAGTTGAACCCTAACCCTGGCTGCATATAAACCTTAATCATAGCCCTAATTACATATTGATTGAATGTTAACTCTCACCAAAATTACAACCATAACCCTAATCCTAATTTAATTTTAACCCTAACCCTAACCCTACACCAATTGAACCCTAATTCTAACTCCAACCCTAACCTTGATCTTAACTTTTGATTCATAATTGTAATCCTAACCCTAACCCTAATATAAAAATAACCCTGACTCTAAACCTAGTTGAATACAAACCCTAACCTCAACCCTTACCTGAATATCTATCTTACAACCCTACCCCTAATGAATTTTAACCCTAATCGAACTCCAACTTTAATTGAACCCTAACCCTAATTGAATTCTAATATTAAACTCAAACCTAATTGTAACCCTAATTGTAATTGAACTCTAACTATATATTAAAGCTTAACCCAAACCCTAATTGTACCCTAGCTTTAACCTAAATTTAACCTACAAATAGGATTTTGGTTTAAGTTTTAGGGTTTAGGTCCAAGGATTAATAGTCTGGGTAAATTAGTTTTTAAGGACCTATGTTTTTTAGAACCTAGGGTTTAAGGTTTTGAAATTTCTAATTTTTAAATGTGTCAAATTTAGGTTTATTTTTTATGGTTTTCGATTTAGAATTTAATGTTGTTTGTTTCATTGATTTTTTTGGTTAATTAAATGCAATTGAAAAACTATAAAATATTAAACTAAAACAAACTAAACAAATAAAAACTAAATAACAATTATAAAACAAAAATGCAAGATATAAAGCAAAAAAATGGCAGAATTCACCCAACCTGGAGGTCATTGAGGTCGATTGTGTCTACGGGAGGAGGTGGCAACAAAAATTTTCTTGAATTTGGCCCTTTGAAATGCGTACGCAATCTTCTTCTCCTTCTGGCATGCTAAAATTGACTGTGAAAATGATTTTCACATTCTCTTATTTTAAAAAATAAATAGCTTTAAGAAACACATATGTGTTTCATAATGCGTATGTGTTTTAGGCTCACGTACCTAAATCATAATGCATACACATTATGAATTTAGGCTTAGGTACCCGATCCATAACATGTATGCATTTTTGAAAATGCGTACATGTTTTGTGCGATATTTTTTTTTGGACCAAAACTTCCCCTCTTCGTGGACCCAACTTCTTACACTTACCCAAGATGTTATATAATGCCTCTAACTTCATGGGGGAATGAGGCCTTACCGATTTATTTTGTTCTTTTTCCTTTCCTTTACCTGAAGTCTTCTTTTCTTTTGCATTCTTTTTCTTCTTTGGAGAAGTCTTCTTGGCTTCCTTCTTCTTTTCCCTTATATGGATCTTGAATGCTTCCTTTTATTTTTTTATCTCTTCTTTACTTTCAGTGTCAATGATATCAATTCTTCTCCTTTTGGTGCTAGCTTCACCTTATGAAGCATCACTCCTTCTGCGGACCAATCAGGGTACATCTTCTTCCAATTCCTCTTCTTCTTCAACAATAATTATGCATGTTTCCTCTCTCATTGATTTTTGTTTCACTATTCTTTTTGTAGGGGTAGAAAGAGGTGCAATGGTAGCAAACTTCTTCTTTTTTACCTTGGTAGCATGCACAACTAGACGGGATTTCTCCCTTACCAAAGGGATGACATTTGTCTTCGTTTTCCCTCTAGTAGAAGGTAAATCCATAGAGGACTTCTGGAATATAGAGGGAGGTGTGGTAGCTATTCTACCAGATCTCCTTGCATTCTTGAATGCTTCTCCAACACTTATATCTACTCTAGCTCTTTGTCTTACATATTGCTCTATTTCCTTAGAAAGACCCATTTCCTTGGCACATACATCAACCATAGCATCAAAATTCTTCCTGATGATAGTTTCTTTTTGTTTCAAGTGTACTTCCATGGAATTTTCTTCATAAGTCCCATATCTTGGTTGTGTGGTATCCTTTGGGCTCTTCAATAAAATGTCAACATAACCTGTTATCTCTTATTCACTGACCTCATATCCTAGTGCAAGGATCCATACATTCCTTGGTTCAATTGCTTCCATCATACATTCATCTATAAATACTAGAAAAGTGAAATCATCTTTATATTTTTCAATCATACTCCTAGGAATCCTCTCTCTTTCATGCATTATTTTCTAAAATACTGCAAAGAAAGTAGTAAGGGCATCATCATGTGCTTTGACATCTCCAAGGTTCCTCATATGATCTATAATTTGATGTGCAATAGGTCTTCCACTTATCCAGTTTACCTTTCCAATTATGGGAAGCTCCTTCAAAAATAGAAGAGTAATCACATAACCAAGGTGTCATACTTAACCATATATTTCTTTTCCTTTGTCTACTTTTGATTCTCCATTATTTGTTGCCTAAGAAAATCACAGAGGTCATAATCTGCACCATTTTCTATCATCTCATGTGCCACATTAATTACGGTGGTAGATATGGAATTGTCTATGTTTGTATAATAAATTTTGTAACCAATAACCATAGCAACATATCTAGCAGCTATGTTTCTAATGGATTGATAGAAAGAGCTCTTGTATCATAAGTAGCACTAGTTTTCTTCATAACCAATGCATTTTTTATGGATTTCAACATGAGAACTGATCCAGTGGAGCATAGACTGGTGACCTCTCTTATCACTTCCTTTGTTATCTTGTGAGGCATATTAGCCCAGATAAACTGATCATCAACTCTGCTCAAGGCCATTCTAATCCACTTGACATCATAGAAAAAATTGGGAAACCATTGCCACACATCTAGTTTCTTCTTAACTAGGTTTTTATATTCCCATTTCAGGGCGAAGTCTTCTCCAGTTAACTCATTTTCCCATATATCACACATCTTAAAGTGGTAGACTGCTCTTCCATTTTTCCATGAATATAAGCACTAATATCTTCATTCGGTAAAACCCCATATGGAATATGTGAGAATGCACCTAACAGGTCATCATCTATGGATTTCATAGGGTACCTTTTGAATTTTGATTGTGGTTTCTCTATAACCTCTATAACCCTTAGTGTAGCCATCTCAATATAGATTCAAACAAATATTTTTGAAAACTAGGGCATGTAAGATTCATAAAATACATTTTTACTTCATCCATCGAACTAGGGTTTTGATGTTATGGAACTCAAATTGCTTTATGCACTTTTAATTCTCTTCTCATTGATCTTCTTCTCTTTGAATGTGAATTTTCTTATAACCCTTCAATCAACCCAAATTCTACATTAAATGCTTCAACCCATAAATTTGGAAACACATTATCTATATGCATAGTCAACTTCTGAAGCTTCGTAAACTTTTGCATCATCATTTTTTCTTCTGCAATATTCCCCAATATATCAAGCATGTTGATCTAAATCACATATCTACATGGTGTGGCATCAATGCCTCTTTTCTAGTAGGGGATAAAATATGTCTCTTCCTTATTTCTCCAAATATTTTCCACTTCCTTCTTTATGTCAACTAAATCAAAAAAATTAATTGGTTCATCCCTTTTTATCAAATTATCCTTCCTTGTATTTTTCCTTCTACAAAATTTAGTAATATGCCCAAGTCTACTGCAATTATGACATATGTCATTCTTCTTAATAGTATTCCTTCCATTCACTCTAGATCTACATTAATTAGCTTTGTGTCCAAAAACATAGCATCTATAATAGTAACATTTAAAATATTGAATCATTCTACCATTTTTTTTGAAAAGTTAAACAGCATTTACAGGGCATTGTACCCAACACAACAAGCCACTAGGGCCAAAAAAGGACAAGTCCTAAACAGCTAACATAAATAGGAAAAAATAGAGACAGCCCAAAGGCAGCACATCAACAGCTAAGAAACAACCGACAGACCAGCACCAAGAGCAACTAACTGGCATCGTCCCAGTTTTTAATCAAGAGGTCCACCACCTCGTCTCCCACCCACTCTTTGTTTTCTTGGCTATTGTTCCCCTCTAGTTCCTCTTTTATGGCATTAGACAGAGTACTCATAACAAAGTGACCCAGTTTCATGGTGAAGTGGGTCAGCCCCCAAAATCTTTTGTCCAGAGTGTCCAATCTCTTCGCCACCTTGTCTGAATCCACCCCAAAATCCATAGCACCCTGAACCTCACCAGGCTAATCCACCAACGGCTGCGGAGAGTGTGAGCCAGAGCCATCAAAAGGGAGCTTGTTGTCCACCGGAGTAAGCTGGGGCCTCTCCACCATATATTCTTCCACATCTTCAGACTCTTCTTCCTTGTAACCCTTGTTGTCTAACTGCTCCTCCTCCGAATCCTCAATGATTAACCTCTTCTTGTTGTTCTTAGACAGCCTCCCAGATCTCCTCCTAACACTTTCCCCTCCAGTCATCTCTGTGTTCCCCACAACTATATCCCCTTTGGAATCTTTCCAAACCACATTCTTACCCTTTCCATCATTAACAGTCGCAGCCTACATGCATTTCTCCTTACCTTTTTTCAACATTGTGACAGTAACAGCCGTGTCAGCCTGAGTGGCTTTTAGCTCATAGAGCCCTTCCTCCGCTCTGGCATGGGCCTTGCCTAACCCACCCTTAAGCTTTTTGGTGGCAAATTTGGTTTTGGTGTTCCCAATATTGTCAATATTAGACTTCCGAGGAGGACTCTTGGACTCAGTCGGGGAGATATGCACCGTACAGAGGGGTTCAATTTTCTCAACGTCGATAGTGATGATGGCTTTAGGTGGGCAAAGGGCAAGATGAAAGTGATATAGATGGAGGATTAGCCTCTGATGGAGTGGGAGCGGCTAAATATCACAAGGATTTCGGTTGGACAACTCTTTACACTTGTCCACGGAACTTTCCAGGTCCATTAGAAGGAAAAATGGAAAACTAAGCAGCATTTTATGCCTAAGGTGGTTTAACAGAGGGAAATGATAAAAGAAAGAAGTTTTGTATCTACCTTCCAGTGTAACACATTTCATCAGCGCCATGCAAACCTGATCCCATGGCTTAGGAAGCTCTTCCCTTTCACACCCCGCCTGGTTCCTAACCGGGGTCTCCTCTCCTCTGAAAAATGCCTTAAGGCTCTTGTGGTCTGGCTTTTTAGTGTGTTTAGGATATTTTTTCCCCTCACACATCAAACCCGTAGCCTGGGCAATAACATCCTCGCTAATTTTGAATGAAATCCCACCAATGGAAACTATCTTGTCCTTCCATGAACTTGCAAACTAACCCAATAAAATGAGATCATGGTCGACTAAGCATTCCATGAGTGGATCAATTCCTCCCTCCACACAAATGTGCCAGACCAGTGGTTTGTTTTGAAATTCATCACAATTGTCCAGTTCCGTCCGAACGCGATCACCACCATACTGCCAGACTGCACAGAAAGCTCACAGAAATGCAAGAAATACCAAAAGTAGCAGTCACAAACAATAATCTCTAAAAGATAGTTAAGGTCGGGATTATAGTGAAGCAAATTAAACCCCACATACCATTCACACGCGCGGAGAGGAAATATGCCACAGTGAGAAAAGACACAAGAATTAATGAATTTATGATTACAGTAGAGAGGCCAAAATTTGGTAGAGATGTAGGGAAAGCATGAAACCCCATGCGGACGGACTAATAAACTAAATTTAGTAAACCTCCAAAATAAGCCAAAGGAACCCCTAGCTAAACTAGTCGGCCTGAAGTCTCTAGAATGCGGCCAAATCGCATCATAGAAAGTCACATCATTATAAATACACTCACTCCTCCAAATGTAATGAGGACATAAAACAAGCAATCCAATTCCCAAAAGAGTCGCACGCATAGTACAGTCCCTCACCTGATAAGAAGTCACGTCCTTCCAATTAACCCGCATCACGCTGCCAAAACTAGACTTGATCTCCTCACTTAAATCCCCTCCCTGCCATCTCATCATAATCTTATAAACTAAACCCATCCACCAAGTCCAAGGACAGACACATGGATGCTCCTTTCCCCACCCCACACACGCTCAGCTTTGCCAGGATAACTCCACCTGTACTCCATACCAATATTGACATTCATCCACCAGCACACCCAAATTAACCAGTGGGCCCCCCAATCAGCTCTCCTCATCCAAAAGTTAAAAATTATTATAAACCATGGTAGCCTTGTCCCACTCTATCAAAGCTTGAATATTTGGTGGCAATCTTTCCTTATTCCTCCAACATCTAGCCAAATCCCAACCTGAGCCAAGATTAGCCAAGGCATCCGCCACCTAGTTTCCTTCTCTAAAAATATGAGTCACCTTTTTGTCCCTTAATTTGGACATAAGGAAGCTAGCATCCATCAAAATGTCCTTGATATTCCAACCTATAAATCTATCTTTTTCCATTGCATCTGTCACCGCTTTGGAATCTCCTTCAATATGGAGATTAACAATCCCCAGAGAAATAGCAATTTTGAGGCCCATAAATAGCGCACGAGCCTCAGCAACCATAGCCAACTAAACCCCAATGCCACCATATTTCTCATAGAGTCTTTGATAATCCCACCTATACTTTCCCTTCCTGGGTTGCCTTTAGTAGCCCCATCAAAATTAATTTTGAACTATCCATAATCTGGAGGCTCCCATTTGGTATTTTTCCTAGCTAACAATTTCAAATTATCAAAGGCATTAGCATTTAGATCCTGATGCCATTCCTTAGCCATTTTTATTTCATAGTCCAGCGGCCCCAACTCTGGAAGTTTCCCATCAAAGAGGGAGATATTCTCCTCTATAAGCCAAACACCAATGCCAAACACCTCCTTGGGGCTCCGCTCAATATTCCTGAAAACCCTGTTATTCCTCTCCTTCCATAAACACCAACCTAAGATTGGGGGGGTCTGCCTCCAAATTTTACCAATCAGAGGATGGAAAAAAGGCCCATTCCAGCCCAGAATAAATGACAAAAGGTCTTTGCTCATAACCCAATGGACATCAAGTTTCTCAAAAGCCATCCCCCTAACTTCAGCAGTATACAGGCAGTGTAACAAAAGTTGGCTGACAATTTCCTCCCCCTCCTTGCAAAGGAAACATCTATTGGGAAAGCACAACCCCTGAATTCTCAAATTTTCCTGAGTTAAGATCCTATTATGACAGGTCATCCACCAAAAAAAAAATATTTTAGGGATCATGTGATGATTCCAAACCCTCCTCTAGTGTTCCTCAACATAGATTTCCTTAGTCAGTAGTCTGTAAGCGGATCGAACTAAAAGATCCCCCTGCTTATCTAAAGCCCAAAAGAACTCATCCTCCCTGTCATAGGAAGGAAACCTGATACTAGAGAGCAACACCTAAAGGGATCTAGCTAGGTGGCAAAGGTCAAGAGAGTGGGGGCAGCAAAAGGAGAGAACTCTCCAAATCCTAGCTCCAGGAGGGCCAACCACATAGTCGCTAATATATAAACCAAAGAATCTCTGAGCTTCATCCATCACCACTCCAAAATCAGAGCCAGTCAAGGGGGAGTCCAAAAGCCAAGCATCTTCCTAGAATCTGATCTTGACCCCATTTTCCATTTTCCATTTGATCCCTTTTTTTAGCAGGCCTTGTGTGCTACTAATAATCCTCCAGATAATGGAACCATGGGGATGGGGTTCCGAAAGACAATCAATCAAAGGCCTGTTCTAGAGGTACTTAGCATTCAGAATTTTGCACCAGTCCTTGGTGTTCCTCAATTGGTCCCACCCAACCTTGGTCATCACTGCCCTGTTACAGATAACAATCTTCCTTATCCCGAGCCCACCACAATTTTTAGCCTGAAAAACCCTTTCCCAATTTACCAAAGCAATCTTCTTTTTTTCCTCAGTACTAGACCAAAGGAAATTCCTTTGAATTCTTTCAAACTTTTTCGCAATATACTTGGGCATCTTAAAAATAGCTAGAAATTAGGTGGGGATACCTTGTATAGCCGCAGTAAGAAGTTGGAGTTTTCCAGCATGACTAAGTAAAGTGCCCTTCCAACTAGCCAACTTCCTTTGGATCCTTTCTAGGATAGAATTATAGAACTCCGGTTTAACCTCCTTAATCGTTAGTGGGCCCAAGGTAAACCGACAGGAGAGAATCCCCAACACATCCCAAGATCACAGTCACCCTGTTTTCCAAATTTGGCAAGCAATTAAAGAAGTAAATCTTGCTCTTATTGTAGTTGATGCACTGACCAGAGTAGGAGGCATAGTTGTTAAGGAAAGTTTTCCACTTCCTAGCTTCTACAACAGAGGCCTTCCCAAATAGAAATGTGTCATCCACAAATTGTTGCACAACAATCGGACAAAGAGAAGTAGCCACTCTAACACCAAATATGGAGCCCTCAGACAATAGACTCATAAAATTCCTACTAAGCACATCGGAAATCATAATAAAGAGATAGGGGGAGAGAGGGTCTCCTTGTCTGAGCCCTCTACCAGCAGAGAAGAATCCATAGGGGGATCCATTCACCAGAACCGAGAACTTAACAGTACAAACACACTTTATAATGAGCTTAATAACCGAACTATTAAAGCCAAACTTAGCCAGGACCTTTGGAATGAATTCCCACATAACCTTATCATAAGCTTTGGAAATGTCAAGCTTAAGCGCCATCCTCACAATATTACATCTATCCATAGAATGGAGTAGTTCATGGGTAGTTAAAGAAGCATCAAGAATGTGTCGACAAACCCCATTTGAGTGTGACTTATAATTTTATCTAGCAGAGGTTTGATCCGGTTAACAAGAATCTTAGAAATGGTCTTATAGAAGGTCTTACAAAGACTAATATTTCAGAAGTCAGACATTGAAAGAGGCTCACTAATCTTGGGTATAAGGGAAATGAAAGTGTGATTCATTTGTTTAAGAATCTTACCAGATTTAAAGAAGTCCCTAGCCGCAAGCACAAGGTCCCAACCCACAATATCCCAAAAGATTTGAAAGAACGTAGGAAGAAACCCATTAGGTCTTGGAGCTTTGAAGGCCCCCATGCTAAAAGTAGCCAACTGAACCTCATCCGTGGAAACACTCCTAAGAATTCCCAAGTTATCCTCTAGAGAGATGGAAGTAGGGAGATGCTAGAGGATCTTACAATCTAGAGCCATGTTGGGCGCCCTTGTAGGGGCCAAAAAAGTCTCCTTGAAATAATTAACTGCACAGGACTTAATATGAGCTTCATTAGATATCACCTCCCCAAAGGCACTTATCAATTTAGAAATTTGATTCCTTTTTTGATGTTTGATGGCAGAAACATGGAAAAAGGACATGTTCCTATCTCCTTCCTTCAGCCATTAGACCCTAGATTTCTGCTTTCAGAAGACCTCTTCATTTTTTAAAACCTTTTCCCATTCCATTCTGGCATCCTTTTCCTGATTGTTAGTCTACTGACTGACATCTCCCTCATCCATATTCTTCTGCAAGGTCCTCAACCTCCCCTCGAGCTATTTTTTCCTTTGAAAAACATCCCCAAACACATTCCTATTCCAACCTTTAACCATCAGGTTAATATGTTTAGGTTTATAGCAGAGCCTAAACATAGGGGAACCTTGGACATGAATATTCCACCATTCAGCAATTTTTTTTTTGAAATCGGGGTGAGAGTTCCACATTATTTCAAAACGAAAAGGATAGGGACCACTAGAAGGATGAATATTAATGGTTAGCGAAAGAGGATTATGGTCTGATACCGTCCTAGGCAGAGTTACCGGGTTGGCCTCTAAGGCATTAGTCCAATGGGGAGAATAGAGGAAGTGGTCAAGCCAAACCTAAATCAAATCGCCACCCGCCCTTCTATTAGACCAGGTGAAATGTTGGCCCAGAAGTTCAATATCTATTAACCCTGAAGAACACATAAAGTTTGTCAGATCCATCATGCTTTCAGTGTAATCCAAGAGGCCCCCACTTTTTTTAGATGGTAACAGGGGAGAGTTGAAATCTCCAGCAACAAGCCACTGACCTCCCTTATTCATATTAATCTTAGCCACCATATTATTCCAAAGAACATTCCTCAAGTTCCTCTGATTAGGAGCATAAATATTTATTATAGACCATTCTACTCCGCCAACGGAGAATGAAACCCCTATGCTATTTTTACAATGAAATAATTCAGAACCCTGTAAACAGGAAGGATTCCAAAGCACGGCCAAACCACTCAAAGCTCCCTCAGCATCACTGTGAATATAGGAAGCATTAGGCCATAAAAAGCTAGCAACTTTGTCAAAATTAATCATCAACATCTTAGTTTCTTGAAGGAGACAAACATCAGTCTTATGCTCCACTATATAGTTCTTCAAGGCATGTTGTTTGTGCAAACTATTAAGCCCCCGAACATTCCAAGACATAATCCTCATTTCTGACCTTTTTTTGAGGACACATCCAATGTCCTCTGCTTCCCCAGGGTAATCTCATTTGTCATTTCTCGCATTTTGGTGGATCTATGAGAGGGTCTCCCAGGTTTGCAATCCCCTCCAACATCTTCCTTCTTATTCCTACCCTTCTTCTTAGTCATAGTCCATATCCCTTCATCCTCTACTTTCTCCAGCTTTAAGCTTCCCAAGTTTTCAGTAAACTCTTCAATCATGCCAGAACACTCTTCCTCCCAAATTTCACCCTCTTCAACCGAATCCCCACAGGTCCCTTCAGTGACATTCAATGACAAAGGATCAACAGCCGATGAACTAGGACCAAAGATCCCATCAGAAGCCCCCACAGGCAAGGTAACGACAGCTGAGGATCCTGGATCCTGAGACAAGGAGACCTTTTGAGGTAAGGTTTCCAACACCGAAGAGACACAAGGGTTCGAATCAGTGTGAGGACAAGCAGGGGGTGGTGGATGCAGAGAAAGAACAGGTGGTCGAACAAAGTCTGGGGGAACAAGCTCACAGACACCCGAAGGCCTCGAGGTATCCACAGCTAGATTTGTGGGATTTAACACATCCTTAGACTCCCGATTGACCAAAGATTTGCAGTCAAAAATAAGATGCCCAGCTTTGGCACACCTTTGACAAAATACCATCGGGTTTTCATAACAAACAGGTTGGATCCAGTTTCCCAGCTTTGAACACAGCTTGATAGAGTTTGGTAGAATTTTATCAATGCAAATATTGACATAGAATCGAGCAAAGACTAACCTTGACTTCGATTTAGTGACAGCATCCGTAGTAACAAACTGACCCAACGAATCACCAACAGCCTTGAATATGGCTTCATCCAAGAACTCAAGAGGTAAACCCGACAGTCACACCCAAATAGGAGCCGACATGTTAAGGTCAATAGCAAGGTCGAAACCAGGTTTCCACCTACACAAAGCTAGGTTGTGCTTCCCATTAACCCACGAGCCTGACGACAGAGTGGTCACCAATTCCTCAGCTATAGCAAACCTAAAAAGGAAGATACCACCAGCCATCGCTCAAATCTCCACACTTCCCTTAAGCCTCCACTTCACAGCAACCCATTTTTGAACCATATCCACCGTAGGACGATAGGAGAGGAATCTTCCCACCACAGCATTCTCCATGGAGGAAAGGATCCTATCACTAATCAAATCCGGTATGTCAAACACAGTACCAGCAGTTGAAACAAATTCAGGAGGAGCCGGAAACAAGGAGGAGACTTGTTTCCCACTAGACAGAACATTCTTCCAACCGACAGCCGGAGAAAACTCAACCGTCGGCACAGAAGAACTGCCCAAAGAAGCCAAATCCTTCAAAATGCTTGAAGGAGAAAGCACAGATCTCATAGAGGGGGTACCCACCAGACACGTCCCCAAAGGAGGGGAGCACGGGTCAGGAGGGGGTAGAGGGGGACCATTAGATACCCCCACGACAGAGTCCACCATGCACGCAGAATTTCAAAACTCCAATGAGTGGGAGAAAATTCAAAAACCAGAGCTAAATGAGCAATGAGCTAGTTGAACTTTGTTTGTTTTCTACCATTATTATATGCATATAAGAATGAATCTACCATTGTTATATGCATTCATCATTTGACTTCTACGTTCACTTGCTCTATGAGCAAATCTTTTGCATGTAAAACATTGACTAGTAAATGATGGGTCATTCTAATTCATTTTTCTTCTACATTCCATTGCTTTATGTCCAAATTTATTGCAATAGTAACAAAAACCATTGAAATATGGGTACATTTGAGCATTTGGTTGTCTGACCGGAGGTCTTCTAGCTTCATTTCTTTGATTCTAGATCTTTCCATTATTCTTCTTATCTTCGGTATTATTTGTTTTATTGATCTTTTGTTTTAAATTAGGTGTCTGATTTGCTTTTGAGCTTTCACCTTTTTCAAATCTTAAGCCATCTTTACTTTTAGAGACTTTTTGTCCTGCAATCATCTCATCAAGCTTTATACCACTCATTTTGAATTTGTCTTCATGACTTCTTGCTTTCTCTAGATCTGATCTCAAATTTACCACTTCTTGTTCAAGCCTTATGCATTCATCAATGTTTTTCACCATTATATTCAAGAAATCATCAATTCTTTTATTTTCTTCAACTTGCACTCTCAAACCAGTGATGGTTTCATTTTCTTGTTTCAACTACTCATTGAATTCATTATGCCTTTCTTTGAACTTCTTGATTTTCTCTCTCAAATTTTTCATGCATTCATTTCCTTCTTTGACATTTTCCTTCAAATCTTTGTTTTCGCCTTCAATTTTATCTAGATCTTCAAGAGAAATTTTGAGTTTTCCATCTTTGTCAAGCATGCAATATTCTTCTATAAAATCAACATCAGGAATCACTTTTGGAGGAATATGAAATTTCCTATCAACCATGTGTTCAATCTCTAAGACCTTCCCAAAGCAGTTAAGCTCCTTCCAAGGAACTAGGCTATGATACCAATTATTGAACACCCAAAATAATGAGAGGGGGGTGAATTGGTATTCTCTTAAACCATCCAAACATTAAACATCCAATCATTAATGCATATTCAACTACAGTAAGGAAAGAAAGCATGAACATTCACAAAATCACATAAAACGTGAGCACTAGGATTTTTACGTAGAAAACCCAAAATAGGAAAAACTATGATGAGGGTTAGCTCACAATATATTATAACCAGTTATAGTATATTTACAAAAATTCTCGCTACAAGTGGACTCACTATCCATAGAGAAAAATACGGAAGAGAGATGGTGGCTCACATTCTAATTTTGAACTGTTACACTTGCATCTAATATGTGTATGAATTACAGTTCCATTAAAGCACAATAACAATCTGTATCTACTTCTAATTCAAAACTCTTCCTCGCTCTTCATTCGTATAATTTTGATCTTCAACTTAACCTTTGCAACTTAACTTAACACTACTCTACTCAAATTCACATCACATACTACTTGTCATACCTCAAAAATACCAAAAATAGTCCAACATATTATCTGCATCAAGTATAACATCAATTAGGTCAAGATAATTAGATGTAATACCCAAAATGTAACTTTTCAGCTCAAAACGTTTCATCCACACAACACGCCATTATATTCAAAACTCAAAATATATCTACATGACCTAAAATTCTCAAAAAAACCCAATTTACTTATCTTGACCAATTACAAGCGACATGAACAGGGAAATGCGATATTTTCACACAACCTTTGTATTTTAGCTAGAATGACATATCTAATAGATGAATAACCCATGGCCTACAAAGTTTCATAAATTTTACCATTTCCTCCAAACCAAGAAAAAGCAAAAAATGATGGGGTCTCCATTTTACAGGAGAAAAATGGGGCATGTTGTGACACCACACAACACTATCCTTAGCATATTTTTTTAAATTTCAAAAAAGCAATTGGATATAATTTTCAATGCTCTACCCATTGGTTCTAATAAATTTGGAAAAATCTTACCCATGACATATATCTTAGATTGGTTATAAATTTGGGAAAATATGGCTATGGCACAAAATAGGAAATAATTTTTTTATGGGTGTCAACAAGTGCAATAATTTACCATCTCTTATAAGTGGCTAAAATTATTTGGTTAAAGTTACTAGTCATAGTCTACATAGAAACCCCTATTCAATAACTTGTTACAACCATCCTAACTCAAATGATACATGGTAGAGAGTGCCAACTAGGGAATCTTTGGCTTCCTTCTAGATAGAGTGTTGTTTTCCATGTAAGCACATTATTTATAATATTTGAAAAATTATAAAATTTAAATAGACCTAGCACTCACATTGTTTACAATACCTAGTCCTAATAAATCATTTTAATAATTAGAGATCCACTAATCATCACAAAAAATATATAATTCTAGTAAATGATATGGATACATGGCAAGATATGTACCTTAGAAGCATGATTTGGACCAATATTTTATTATTATTTGTACATGTAAAAGGTTCTCAAAAGGTGTGTTAATGGGAGTAATAACCAATGCTCATAAAAAATAATTGTACATGTAAAAGGCTCTTAAAAGGTGTGTTAATGGAAGTAATAGCCAATGCTCACAAAAATGAATCGTACATGTAAAGGGCTCTCAAAAAGTGTGTTAATAAGAGTAATAACCACTTATCATAATAAAGAATGTGAGAATTAAACAACCCTTATAAATTTAATGTATCAATGTATTATAAAAAAATAAGCCTTGTATAACCATATAGTGTATTTGCACTATTTTGGAAGTAGATCCATTATAATAATTTGGCTTGGGATAATATCTAGATAAATTTGTAAAACATAATGAGATTATAATTATAGTAGGATAGATCACTTGTAAACCCCTAAAATCAATCAAAAGGTCTTGTATTGATAAATTAATTGAACCATAAACTATTGTAATGTTTATAAGTAATGATGAAAAAAATCATAAATAAAATTTCATGTTTCTTTCCTTTTTATTATTTTATCTCTCAAAGATCATCAAGCATGTATCCAAGACCTTGATTATTGGTATTTTCAATTAAATATAATAGTCTAGATATATACCATGTTCATATATTCCAAGTCATTTATGTTTGTAAATAATTTTTTTGATAATATTATATCCAATACCATATAATTTGTCAAATGAGGTAGAGAAAGTTGTTACCCGAATTTCACTAATAGCTCATTCAGGTAGAGCTTTTGATTCAAAACTTAAAACAAAGGTACATTTATTATCCCTTTCCTTCATTACATTCTATTACATAAACAGAAATTCAAAGATTTAATGAGTAATAGATTACTGCATTATAACGGATATGTAACATAGCAGAGATTTATATAATCTTTTCTGAAAAAGGTAATCTTTACTGATGATTTAAATGTTCATGGTCTCACACAAGTCGTGAGACTAACTTATTTAATATACATAAAGAAAAGAACATGGATAAGTAAATTGAATGGAATGCATATGTAAGGGAACAAACCAGTCATTGCCTAAATGACTGGTTCATGGTTGTTGTTCACCTCTACCTTCTTCTCTCGAGTAGCCTTTAGTCCACTTGAGCTCTTGTGTCCAGGTCCCTACATCTAACAATATCAATGATGTTAGAGCAATGCTCTAAGCAATGAAAAATCTCTAACATCACATGTGCAAACACTTACACATGTATAAATGGATCTCAATGTATATCAAATAGGTAATCCATACTTTAGGTGTCCAAGGAAGCATCAAGTCATCATACACATCTAAAGCATGCATTTGTTTTTCTAATTTGTTTGCTTCATGTGAAGATATGGGAAAACTATGTTGTTATTTTGACTCATTTTATATCAATGTGTGGGTTAGAATGTGGCTCCCATGAGGGTTGAGACCAACATGCTACATTGTTATACTTTAAATAGGCATAGAAGGTAATTTATCTCCTTATGTTTCACTCAAGAAAGCACTCACCATTTGTGATAGTGAGGTGTTTGTCACTATCATAGCAGTATATACTTGTTTAAGAAAATCATTAAGAGTGCATACAATATCATTGTATCCAAACAAATTGCAAGGTATAGTGTGACACATGTGTTTTTGATAAGTCGTCATGTTTGAGAGAGAATTTATCAATGACAAGTGAAATGAAGCATATCTTCAAAGACATTATGATGATGAGGACTGAGTCACATCATTAAAGCATTTGCATTTTTAGTATCAAAGAATCCACAATAGGAAGGATCAATGGAACAATAGTTTGTTTCTACAGGAGTCATATTGCTGCTAAGGAGGGACAGTTCACAGTGTGGCAAGAAATCATGGCCATTCACAAGTGCATAGTTCATAGAGTTTAGAATCTAAATGTTGAGGGAAAGTCACAGCTACAAAAAATCATTTGTAGTTTTGAGTGCAAAGGAAAAAGGGGATTTAAAATTGAAAATAACATCATGACAAGAGGTCATAGAGCAGGTTCAAAGCATTGTCAAGACATCACAATCATATAAATGGACCCTGATTGTTGTCACTTCCTTTGAAGGGTTTTCCATTAAGGTCACAAGGATTTTTTATACAATATAGTGAAAAGGAATGTGAAGAGATTGCATTGTTTCAATATAATATGGAGACACAAAGTGAGAGTGTGGGACAATAACATCATGGCAATGGTAGACCTGAGTATAAAGGGATTTATGAGTGGAGTTTTGACAAGTGTCTAATACCTCAGATTAAGCAAAGTAAAAGCAGATAAAGCACACTCTCACATTATATAATAGAGTGGGTTTAAAAATGCTAGAAGGGACTGTGTATCAGTTTCCAAGAACCTCATAAACAATATGATAAAACAAGATGGATATAGTCAAAATCATTCAGTCTGCATAGTGATATCAAGCATGTAGTCTTGTTTAGCAGCATCAATTCATCAATGAAACAAATTTATGCCAATGCCTGTAAGCATTAAGTAATGAAATGCAGAGAGGAACCCGGTTCCTTGCAATTTAGTAGTTGCACAGTGATTATTCTAAAAAATATGACTTTGATCAACATCACGGACAGGTGGTGATTGCATTTTCTATGGGACATGGCTCCCAAATCATTCTTATTCAACATATTACTTATGAGCCAAGACATGGAATTGATTTGAGAGGCCTGAAGGACATAATCATGAATTTTGCGTAAGAAATATCACTTTAAGTGATGACATTTTGTTTGACAATGTGAAAGGAGAGACATTCATCAATTCAGAATGTGACACCAAATAACAGTGAGCGGAAATTATGTACCATTAGACTTGGATGGTGTTGAAAATTTTAGTAATTGAAGCAAGACAAAACAAAGGGTTCAAAGACAACCATTATGAATTTCAAGCCACACATTCCTACTCTATATGGGCATATTGCATGTTTTTTTGTGCTTGGCCTTACAGTCTTCACCTTTAAATATGAAGAACATATACCAATGCAAACATCAACTTAACTTGGAAGACAAACAAGAGGAATCTATTAACGTGAACTAGACCAATCAAATGTTTTAGTATTTGAATGGAATTATTCTCCAAATATGTCAGATTCCAAAAAAACATGGACTCTAAAAGAATAAGCACTATCAATTCAAATTTGATTACATTTGTGAAAGGTTATTTCCATGAGTAAAGTGGAGCAAAGATCAAGCATATGGAAGGAAAATCATGTAGATCTATGAGCAATCCATGAAAGTTAAGGACAATGACTTACAAAGAGACAGTGAGTTTGGCAATAGTGATACATGATTACAAACTTACATAAAAACATAGATGGTATTTTTTCCAGCCACAAGGATGTTCAGGAAGCCTTCCATTCATGGAAGTTCAATTTGCATTGTTTGTTATTCATGCATTTGGTTTGATAGTCTTTTTTAATCTCAGAATACAAAATGCACTTATGCATCATAGAGAAATGCTATCAAAGAAAACAAATTATGTGGAAAAAGTGACAACATAAGTTTTTATTAAAAGGATAGCCCTTCTAGAATATAAATGACAGTTAATTTCCACTAACTCATGGACAAGGAGATTCAAATTCTCCATGTACGATGTCACTATATTGTCTTTGTACACACAAAGAAGGATCTCGCTAAATCAAGCAATTTGTTTCCATTCTTCAAAACTTTATTGTCAAAACTATGTTTTCATTACCGTCACATATAAAGGCAGCTACAGTTTTAAACAGTAAAGCTTCAAATATTGAATGGTTGATTACTTAAATTATATAGCTTAACGACATTAAGAATGGAACAACGAATCCCAGGTTCAGGTGTATCTATGGCAGACTTGTTTGGTGTCCTAAATCAAGTAGGTAAGCAACATTTTAGTTCATTAAATAAATAGCTCAAAAAGGGTTCTTTATTGCAGAAATCTACAAGAGGGAGCAAGGTAATACTCAAAAGAGGTCACATTTTTTGTATAGACTAAGGGAGAAATGCATGAAATTTACAACAACAAAAAAAAAATCTCAAAATCAACACTTTAACTACAAAAAATATAGGGAAAAATTCCAAAAACGAAAATATCAACATTTTCATACAATGAGATGGTTTACCTACGCAATTTTGAAGCAGGCCCAACATGAAAATCTTCATGATTCTCCGGTTCAGAAACCATGGCAATTGAATGAAACCCTAGCAGAGCATTTTCCAGAAGGGTCAAGCAACAATGAGAAGATGAACTTTGCCTTTTGCATTGTTTTGTTATTTAGGGTTTGCAACCCTAATGAGGCCAACATAGGGAAATGGTTTTTTTTGCTAAGTTTTTATAAATATGAAATGCAATTAATACTCCTCGTGGCCTAGGTCTTTTCAAGTCTTATGCCTTGTGCCTTTTAGGTCCCATGCCTTGTGCTATATTATCAAGTGTATGTCATATGAATCCTTTATGATCAATTTTTGTTTCAAAGAATGGTCGAACTACTTATAAATTTTCATTTATTTAAAATGTAAAGTACCAAGTGTCAAGTCATATTTTATAAATCACTTAACAAGTTACTATTTTAAATGCAAAATAGGGAGCATGTGCTAATAAGACTAAGTGATGAAGAAGACATGGTTTAAAATTATGACATGCCAAGCATATAGAAGTTATTTTCAGTTAGCCAACATATGCCAAAGATATATGAGATCTTTATTTTCCTTTTAAGGTCAATTTGAGAGCATCTAGAAGGTGATTTTGCATGCCTTTATGCTTGACTTGGTCAAGCATGAATTCTTCCACATTTATGAGTTCTTTTGGAGAGGTTTTGGTTCCTATTTTTTGGGCTTTTTGGAGGCTTACGAAAATGAGGTTTCTAGAACCATTTTTGGTGGAGCTTTTGTACTTAGTCACTTTGGTTACTCATTATTGAGTTAGTTCTATTCATGCATCTCTTGGGGAGAGTGACTTTTAACAGTCCTTTCACATTTTTGGTGCATGCTTTTATAACTCTTTTTGGAAATGAAATACA